>KI919501.1:35067-48827 GCA_000473525.2 Anopheles melas | reverse complement strand
CTCCCTGTTTCGTCTTAAAGTCCTGTATGATTGCTTGCCCGGTGGGCCGGAGGCAGTTTGACCGTTTCGAAATCGTTTCTTACCAATACGAGATGTGGAAGTGATGGGTGGGAGAGATAGTGGGTGTGTGTGTGTGTGTGTGTGCTCCCAAGAGTAAGTGGGGACGGTTCAAGGATCGAAGCGGGTCATAAAAATAAATTCCTATTGTACTGGCAGATCGAACATTGCCCCTCCCTTTACGGGATTTGGTTTGCCACGCTGAGCCGTTTGGCCCGTTGCCCGCAATGGGCGTAAGAAAAGCGTTCCTTGCCTGCAGTCAGCCAGGGTTTGGTCAATGCTGGGACTGCTTACTGTGCTTCTTGGACATTGGGCCATCTCACAGCTCTCGATACAGCGATACAAACTGCAAAACGATTCCCTCAGTGCACAATGGGATATTTTATCCTTAAAAAAAATTGTTTGTTTTAATACACATATTACAAACGAGATCTTTCCAACTTGTCCACAAACATTTTTGTTTATATCAACTCTCTTAGTTTCTGTACTTGATTATCATCTAATTGACAAACTTATTCAAAATACAATCACTTGTACTTATACTAGTACTTATTGAATAATTTCATCTTTTTCGTCAATTAAAAAAAAACTAAATACATCCTTCGTTCCATATAGTTCTCTTTGGAACAAAATAAATAGCATATAAGGCTTCTTGACCAGCAGTTAATGTTAAATTTATACAAACAACCGTATGTAAAGGCGCATAATCTTTTTGTAGTTATTTTTCAACGAACTATAATCATCTGTTCCTACCTTTAAAGCGTTTGTTTGAACTTGGATCGTATTCGGTAAATTTTTTGGCTTGGTTATAACTAACTTTTACTTCATTGTGTGTCTTAATAAGATGATAGGGTTTTATCATCTGTTGAATAATATTTTCGATTTGAATTTATATATATATATTCATAAAAGCGGTTTCAAGACAATTAAACTGCATTGCTAAACATTATTCCATCACCTAAATACAGCCACCCACTGTGCAGTGGCGTGCAAATAAAATACATCGTTTAAAAATTGCACAACCTGCTCCCTCAAACTAAGATGCAGTAAAATAGTGTTATTTATTTTTAATGGGACAGCTCAGACCGGCCCAGATGCAACCCAGATTCCGCATTCCCCACAATCGATGTGCTAAATTGCTTCAACGGCCTCAGGACGGTAACACCTTCCTTACGGAGCCGATCAATCGATGGGGGAATTTATTGTGTTTCCACTTTGGTTCAATCTAACTTTCCCCCTGGCGCATCATAATCGAGCATAAAACATGACCGGCTGTCCCAGCGCCGGGAGTCTTCGCGAGCCTTCGAACTTTGCCAACAGCTTTATCTTCGGCGGAAAAGTTATGAAACTTTGCTTTGGTGTTGTTTTTTTTTCTGCATTATTATTTGTCCCTTCCGGGAAAAGGAAAGAGGGCACAACCGCAACGCTTGGTGGGTTTTCACTTTAATCTCTCCCACGGGTGCGATTACCGGATGAAGTGTGGTGCGGATCGATCGAAAAGCGGCGAGATTATGAGAAGTTTGAAATGATCCAACAGTTTACTCGGAGTCGAGCGTTGCCGTACTGAAAAAAAATGCTTTTTTGACTCCTTCGATTGCTTTTGCTAAGATGCTAACGATTTCTTCGCTCATCGGCGGTCGCACGGTACTCCTTGGAGAGCGAACCAAATGTCTACACCCATAACAATCGACGGTGGGAGTGCCTACTTATTAATCTACCCACGCACTCTACAAGACCAATTTCCTTTCATTAACGCAAACCAGCCGTCGGGTAGCGGTAGCGCAACGTGGACCATAAAATCATTTAATTCCAATTAGTCTGTCATCGATGGTTGACAAACGATAGCGGCATTCAATGGCACTCCCTGTGTGTGTTTGTGTATGTGTGAGTGGGTGCAGGAACAGAGAAAAGAACACTCTCCTCCTCCGCTAGGAACACTGAATCGTAAAGAACGATGACGGTGTTGCCAATAATTGGTAGCGATAAATTATGATTTTATTTTAATGGTTCGCCTGCCTGCCTGCTGGCTGGCTTTTCGTAGGCGCGCCTAAACACGAACACAAACACACCACTTCAACCTCGGCAATGGGACCGACTGGCACAAAACCAGACACGTTAAAGGCAAACTCGAAAAGAAAGCCCATCAAAAGTAAATAAAATTGCGCTCCCCTCCAGCCACCCACCGGCCCCACCAATCGGTCCCGGTGATCAATTTGTGAGTGTGTGCGTGTTTTTCTCACTCCGGCTTGCCCATTTGCCTTCCGGTTTCCGTCCGGCCACAGTGTGATGCATTTCAAGAGGAGAGAAAAATTCATTCCATAAAAGTGTCGCCTCTGATTGTTCTTGTTCGCCACATGCCAAACCCCCGCACGCAGTGTACCACCCAACGTTCAGGCGCGCAGAAACAGAAGCAAAGAATGCTCATAAAACAAAGATTTTAATGCCATGATTATAATTTATATGCAATTGTTTCGCCTTAACATCGCCACGTTCCCCCTCTCGGGGGTTGTCCTCGCCGCGACGGGGCCAGCAACCAGCGGGCCCGGCAATAACGCACAAGCACGATTGCATTCAATAAAATATTTTAATTGCCCTGTAATGGCGCTCTAATTTCGTCGTTCGGCTTTCATCATTGCGCCCGTAAGCTTTAATGTGGGCCGGGAGCTTACAGTCCGGGGGCGCTCGAACGCGAGAGTTTTGCCAATTGATTTATCCAATCAAAGCATAGCAGCTGGGCGGATGGCGTTGTGAAGTGTAAGGGGGAGGGAAGAACAGCAGTAATTAAACCCGACCCAACCAAGCGCGGCCGGGGCAGCAGTCCCGGGAAGCAATTGGTGCAGGTTTTATCGGTGGAACTGATTTAACGTCGGCTAATTTGCTGTGATACAGAAATAGTTTTACAATTTGGTAAAGGGAGCTAAAGAGATTTACTGGACAGCAAATAAAACAGTCCAAGTGTATAAAAACACCGTTGTTAAACGTAAATTTGTTATTTGCTTTAGGCGGAAAACGGCCTTTAAAACGAACGCTTACAAACATCTTACCAGTAGCTGCATGAAAGGAGTAGCTTTCAGTATTATAAAGATTAGATTCACACATCCACTATTATATTAAGATGGAAATCTTATGGTTATGCGAGCTTAGTTAGTTTAAATAAGTAAATTAAGAAAACAATATATGTCACATATGATAGATATTACCTTACCTTTAAAAGTTCCAACAATTACAAGATTTTTTGAAACAAATTTCATAGAACATCACATAAATCGAATTCATTGAACGACATTTAATGTTGAAATGACTTGTGGCTTTTAAGAAGTTTTTTTTTTATGTCCAAATATCTACCCATCATTAGCCGGTCTCGTAGTACAGTCGTCAACTCGTACAACTTAACAACATGCCCGTCATGGGTTCAATCCCCAAATAGACCGTGTCGCCATACATAGGATTGATTATCCTGCTATGGGGGGAAATCAATTAGTCACTGAAAGCCAAGCCCCACAAGTGATACAGGCAGGCCTTGACCGACAACGGTTGTTGAGCCAAAGAAGAAGAAGAAGATCTACCCATCAATTATTTTCGTTTGTAAACGAACGGTGTGATATCTTTGATGCTGTGTTAGTAGTATTTTATAATTCAATTTATAATTTAACTTGAAAATGTCTTTCGTGAGCAATGTCATTGGGCGGTTCCGTGGAAGAGCCGTTAATTCTCACGACTTAAGAATATGCTTGTCGTGTGTTCAATGCAAAAATCGACTATCCTCCTGTAGCAAGGACTATCCATCAGGCTACGTGGTACTGAATAACTTTAGAAAACCTGTACAGGTCGTCATGTACGCGAAGTATGTTACGCCAAATAGAAAGAGAAGAAAAAGCCGAATTTTGACAATCATTTTGGAAAAAGTTTCTAACTAATTAAAGCGAACTTCTGTGTAAACTTACAAAGAAACTTCAAACAAATCAAGCCATAACAATTTATAATTAACACTATTTTCGAATAAAAAGCTTAGATCTTAGTTTATTTTTATATGAGGAGTTGCAAAAACTGATTTCATATGTATTTCAACTACTTATTTTTACATTAAAACCCTTTTCTAAAAACAAAAATTGGATGTTTTACTCTTAGAACTAAACAGTGTAGCCTTGTCATGCTTGTGTAATATTTTACTTTATGACTATTTAAAAATATGATTACTGCACTCCATGATAGTCCTCTTTTCACTGAACACATAACACTTTCTCCAAGAGCGTTTAATGTAATGTTCATTATAGTTCCACATATAAGGTAACATGTACAAAATCTGTCTTATGTGCTACCCCGAATCCCCTAACATCACTGTTATAGACTGCACGAAACGTTAACACAAAATGCTGCCACCACCCGTCCAGAACAGCAGGGACTGAAAACATCCTTTCGGGGACAATAGCTAGCGGGCCGCTCGCGCCAAAGTGCATTGCAACCGAATTAAACATTAGCCATGCGAACACGTGTATTATGCATGATTCGCTGAATCCACTCTAATCGTGTATTCTCGCTTCCCCCACCGTGTGCTGGGTTCTAAAGTGCACCACACAAAATCCACACATTCCAAGCGCAGGCAAATGCCAACCGTATGCACATTAAAACCGCATTAGAAATATGTGCACTACGTGTAAGGTGTTTTGCAGTTGATTTCAACGGTGGCATTGAACAACCGCCAACTCACGTTGTTGTTGTGGTGTTTTTGCTTACTCGTACTCAACCAAATGGGTTCGTGATTTTTTTTTCTTTAATTTTCATTTACCAACAATCAGCATTACCTATCGAAGCGAAAAGGTGAAAAGGTATGAAAAAGTAATGCTTGTACTTTCGCTTCAACCCTAGGGGAGTGAGGGCAGAACAACTCTCGATAACGTGTGGTGCAAAAATCGACAGTGTTGTTGCTCTTCGGTTTCAAAATTCTTATTAGGCTGGCCTGTACATGAAGGGAAACACTCTTCCTTCCCCCCATTTTATTCTCAGAAAGAGTCAAAACGCTTGGTGCTTTCGTAATGGTAATAATTTGTGGAAAATACATAATTTTTCCTCTATCCTTCGATACTGATCAACCGACCCAACAGAGCTTAACGTTGTAACCAGCAAGGCACAATTTTTCTTGTTACTGCCATTTTTACACTAGCTGCACTTTGTGTGTACAGAAAAATGGGGAGGAAAATTATATTCTCACCCTTCTGCTCCTAGCCAAAGGGACCAAAGGTTCTACGAGCTCGGTAAAATGTGGTCAACTGTAGTTTTCATTTTCGCGGCCGTTCGTTCAACGCTGCCGAACGCTTGAAATTCAGGGAAAAATGGATTTTTCGTTTTTTTAGTTACATTGTTTTTGTGTTGCATCCACCTCATAGTGGCTTCACCAGCATATACACGAAGCATTGTAGTGCTTGTTTCGAAACCTCTGCCATCATACATCCATTGCATTCTATCCCGATGGTCCCACTGAATCGTACCGGGTCATCCTTGCCAGCCAACTACTTTGTCGAATGTTTCACCTTCGACCGAGCACGGCCCGAGGAAAAGTGTTCGATTATTTTCCATCACACCTTACCATGGACATTGTGCTCCTTCGGCCCACCCGTTGCCCATCCCGAAACCGCTTGCTCCTTTTCCTGAAATCGATGCACCAAACACTGGTGCTGCCTTTCAGTGCTTTTCGTCCAGCCAACCAGCGACCGATCGCACTGCAGCATGTTGACCTTGCGCATCCGGTGAAAAACTGCCCTGCGCCACTCCAAAAGGTGCTGACCCAAAACCGAGAGGTGCAGACTGTGGAATGGTAGCGTAATGAAGGGCGAAAAATGGCTCCCAAAATCTTGATACGTCATGCAGACGGAAGCGGTCGCTGAAGCAGGGTCGACCACTCACCGACCGTTGGTTGGAAAAATTAAACTTTTCCACCCGTCCCGAATGTGACGATGGCTGGTCGGTTTGGGTTGAAGACGGACCCAATTGGGGTGCGGGAAGCAGATAGTGGTCAATTAAATTTTATGCTTTTGACACCTTCGTTCGGGCTTCTTCGTTTCACGTTGCACGCTGCCCTGAGTTGCCGGTTGGAGCGAAGGGCCACCGTGGTTTCGTTTTGTGCACTTTTTCACCACTGCTACTGGTCTGGTGCCAACGGAAGTGAGGTGTGAAAATTGTTCTATTAGCCAAGGAGCAGCGTTTAGTGGTGGTTGCTGTCATCGAGCGGGTTTCGGTTACGGACGACATTGACGAAGTATGTTCACTACCGACATCGCTACAAAAATTGGAAGCGAGAGTTAAAATCACTCAGCTTGCAATTACAAAACAGTTTGATACCATGTAGCATTTTATTTAGTTAGTTAGATAGAGTTAGATTCAGTTAGGTAGATAGGAAAAACACTTAGAGTTTTAAAAGATTACTTGCGTTTTAATTCCAACTAGATTTTCTTCCAGTAGGCAAATTTGTTGACGGCTTTCTCTTGTTTAAGCTTTGTAGCTTGTAGAATTGTGATTGTAATGTAGAAATATATTTACTTTTTACTATTGAAAATATACATAGGATTTGAAAAGAAAATAGAAAATTTAACTGTTCGAATTTTCAGCGCAAGCTCCTTCAAAGAAGTGTAAATTTTAATAAAAAGGCTATTTTTTACATTACTTATTGCAAATTAAACGCGAAGCCAACGCATTAGATAAATGGTAAAACCAAAAGTTCATGATAGCCTACAGGTGTGATAATTTTATTCTTATTCAAAGATACATTCTAATTTTATTTGCAACAATTTTTAAAAACAATACACTACAATGTATAATTCAATAACACTCTAAGTACTTCATATGTTGTAATTTCATACTTGATATCTTCCGATGGTTTATTGATTAATTCCCAAAATTTCTTCTTATAGATTTTTGGCTCGTTATCACGATTGATTGGTATTTTCCCATCGGACATCATTACGATTACACCAAAGCATTCCGAGAAACGACCCAAATCTTTGGAACGCATCATAACACATAGGACGTAGCCAAAAACTTTCAGGAATCATAAAAAAAATTTGGGCAGTTTTGTAAAGCTCTATTTCAAGATTATTGCTACTGTCAATGATCTTTAAGCTACAAGTAAAAAATAGGATGCGTTAAATTTGTCTAAACTTAAATCCAAACCACATTCAACGCTGCATCTCGTGCATATATCGTAATACGACATTTCATACCATTTTCTCATCTTTCACCAGCCTGACAAGAGAAACAGCACGCCGCAAACATTATCCAAATCACAGTCCTTCTACCGTTGAGGGGTTGGGATGCTTTCGCCCGCCCTCGCTCGTCTCAATTACCATCCCAATGCGCTCAAAGCTTACGACATGTTTACCGACATGTCAAACGGTGGCGGGCCAACACTACGTGAGGCACAAGCACAGTAAATAAACAAACAAATCCATTCCATCGACACCTCGACAAGTGGTCGTGCACGCGCGCCGCCGGTTGTAGTCTGCACGTTTTGTATGTGTTCTTCTTCTTTTTTCCATAAGACAACGTATTTATTTCTTCACTTTCTCGTTCCATTTTCCACCGACTCACCGAGTCGACGTTTGCCTTTCGACAAATTTTTCATCCATTCCCCAACACCGGCAGCATAATAAACACATAAAGGCTCAACAACTGTCCTCACGCTCAGAGGGTCGGCTGAAGATGCTGCACGCGTCAACCGTCAACCGGCAATCTCTTAGGCGATGATGACACAGCCGTTTACCACACTCGCGTGCACACACACGCACACGTATTGTAACGAGCGTCTTTCCAACAATTCAATGTAACAAGCTCAAGTACAGACAAGGCCAGAAGGTTGAAGAATGGGAGGGAAAAAAAATAAAAAGAAAGGCCGAGAGAAAACACGAAATCATCTCCAACGCACGTGAGCTTTCCATCCAATGTGTGTGTGTATGTGTGTGATTGTGCCTCGGCAAAAAAAAACGAATCACATTGTGAACCCCGGGATCAAGGGATCGGAAAATCTCCTACCACATTCCACAACCGTCTGAGGGTGTTGGCACGTGTGAGTTGGGTGCGAAAATCCACCACAACCTTCACCCTTAAAGGACCTGCTATCCGGGTGTGAAGGGAAGGAGACATTGACGATAGAAAAATGTCTCCATCAACAACAATGAGAGTTATTCAATTTCAATTTTTCCCTTTCTGGCCTCTTCCACCACAAAGAAACAAGGAAAGAAAAAAGAAGGAAGCATTACCCGTCTCGTCTACTAAATGGTAAAAGGAATTTCCTTACCCAAAAAAAAACGACACGAATAAAAGCTGAAGAATGTTTGCATCCCGTGCCCTCCCTCCTTTCTTCCCACAGGCCAGTGTTGCGTGTACCGAGCTGAATTGGGTTCGGGAGAAAAATCTCTATGGGATTTGTCGTTGTATCCTTTTTCCCGGGCCAACTCCTTATTTCCTATCACACTTATGGGAAACGCTCTCTTCCAGCAGAGCCGTTTGGTGTTGCTTTTATCTGTCGTTCGACCAGCAACAAAGCTCCCCTTCCCCACATACGGCTATTTTTCCTCACAACACTCACACACACACACACACACACACACACAGGGCTAGCAAAGTGAGACGTAATGTCGTTATGGCCATCGTGCGCCGGGCGTTCTGGTTAGCATTTCGTGTTTACATACCCACCCGGCGGCCGGCCCATAACCCATCCGGCACTCCGGTGCCGAACGGGCGCTGTATAGGAAAAACTCATTGTCATGATTCTATTATGCGGCCACAGACATTGCCGCAACAAGAGAGAGAGAGAGAGAGAAAAAAGCGAACGTACATTATGTTATTGGGTTTTTCCTGCCGCCCTGCACCGGCTGGGCCCGCTTCGCCACGTTTCGGCACGGGCGCCTCCATTCAGGGTTCCTAATTCGCTTCCGGATTTGTTAAAGCTCATTGCTTTGTGCGCATCCGTTGGCTGGGTGTGTGTGTGTGTGTGTGTGTTCTTTTCTTCTTCTACTACTACTTCTGACGCTTACTTCCATCGTCTCGCTGTTGTGGGTAAGTGTGTTGCTGCGCTTTGTTGCTTCGCTAGAGCCAAAGCAGAAAGTGTTACTTCCGAGAGAAACCACACCTAACCCTCGCATCTTTTTTTACGGTTGGTGAAATACATTCAAATAAGATTTTGTACACATTGCCGTAGCTGGAAAGTGGATTTGAGGTACCTTTGTGGCAAAATGGTTCTTCTGCTTTTCCAATACCTGGCGACACACACAGTGACACCGTTTTTTTCGCAATAAAAAATTGCTTTAAATTGTTCAAATACCAGTGAGGGAAGAAGAATGTTGCTCAAAATGTCCTTACAGCTCTTTACTATTGTCTTTTCTATTCCTTGTTTTTTTTCCTCCTTCTGAGGAATGTTTGAGTTGAAAAGTGCACGGTCAACACCTTTACATGCTTGTGTTCGTGTCAGGAATGTCATATTCTCGTGGTCATCCACCGGGCTGGCGCAAAGCATTTCTAACCTTCAAACCGCATACCGCATTCGCTCGTTAGCATTTCCCGGTGACCTGAAGCGCGACTGACCAACCGTCGCAATCGATGAGCATATTTTCGGTCAAGCAAAAATTCTCCTTCACTTGCATTTTTGCCTTCCCCTACCTTCTCCTTCTTTCCGGTATACGATTCCCAACCCCAACCGTGCTATGCATTCCAGCGGGCAGACGTACCCCTCCGTTAAGTTGAACGACTCACAGCATTCGAAATAAAAATGGATTATTTATAACCGGAACGCTGTTTGGGGTTGGTGAAGGTATTTTTTGTTGCCTCCCTTTTCCCCAGTTTTACCTCGAAAACCTGTCCTCAGCGCACGACCACGATGTATGCAGGGCATGCCGGAAGGCAACAGTACGGATACCGATCACACCTTGCAAGCAAATGCATACAAAACAAACGATTCAACCACTTCTCGCTTCTCGTGCCATTCGGTAGACCCTGTGGTCAAAACTTTCGACCCCGGCTTCTTCCCGTATCGTACAGTGCATTTGCGTCATTCGGTACGTGATGATAAAGGGAGAATGCAGAACATTGCACTGGCTAAAATGGTTCACCGTTGCGAATTGCCGTTCGAAAAGCTAGCAGTTGCAGCTCGTTTACTGCTCGCTGGCTGCAGCAAAGTGCAGCTCTTACGAACCGAGCGTTTGCTGGATGCTGTATGCTGCATAACGAGATAGCAATAGAAGCCTCACTAACAAGAAAAGTACAAAAAAAGAAGAAACTTTGGAAGAAGTAGAACCTTTTGGCTGTGTCTATCTAGCACATGGGTAGTACCGAGGGTACGGGCCAAACAAACCGGTACGGTAACATAAAGTATGATTTTATTACTTTTATGGCACGAGTAATGTTTCTTGTTTTATGATAATTAAGTGTACAGATTCTATGAATTCTGCAGCGAGAGTGCAATGCATACTGCACCAGTGAGGGGTATTTTTGGTGATGCTGTGCACTGAAGAAAATCGATAAGCTCTTTAAGTGTGAGTAAACAAAATATTCATGATGCAGATAATATCGTACATCAGCGAACGACATTAATAACACGCGCTTCTTTATTGCTGCGCGTTGTTAACGATTATATGTACTGAGTTTCTTTACTGTTTACTTCATTTTAACGCTCCGTTTGTTTGTATCGTTTTGCCTATGATCTGATCACTTTTGAAAAACATTTATCGCGGACAATATTTACTCTGTCACTCGATTTAATTGAAGATAAGTTTTTTCAATGTAATAAAAAATCGGCGTACCTATTTTCAAACTGATCTTACTTTAAATTTGGATATTTTATGTAAGCATGAGACTAAAACTCAATCATATATTCATACTTACTGATCAGTTTATCAACTTTACTTTAAAGCTTTAGTGCCACGCATAACAAGAGCATCACAGTTTTACAATGAAAGTAGCAAAAAAATCAATGTAAAATATCCCTGTTTAATGACAACAATCGAATGTTTGTTGTAATTCAAATAAATACTAGCAACATTGGTAAAAGCTATTTTATGTTATGCTTATATGACCATTGATCGATTCGTGTTGGAAAAAATACAAAAAATTCAATGTAAAACATTAACTCTCACTATTCATTCATCCATTGAACCAGAAATAAATAAATAAATATATAGTTGCTTTTGTATCCATTTCATTTACCGCATAAATTGAACAAATTGTATCTGTTCGTATATCATTTAACCTAAAGGAATTTGAATAAAAAGCATGCGATATCACTAAATCACTGTGCAATCCAATATAATCGGATTAAAAATAATGATGAAATCACATCAGCCTTGTTTCATTCGCTGAACCAGAATGAAATCAGCTTAATAATTCTAATCATGATTATTATATTCATTTTTGCACTGTGCCCGCTGTGCCCTCTTCCTGCACATCGTACGCATCGAAGCATAAATCCTTCAACACGACTGCCGTACCATGAATTGCTAGCGAGCTGATGCAGCTTAGCTTGATCAAAAGCAACCAAGCAAAAAAAAAAACAAGTACAAAACGGACAGCGCACAACTTTATCAGTTTCGACTGACAAACGGATATTAAGACATGCCCCGAGCCGGAACGTTACCCAAATCCGACGAAAATTATCCCTTCATTAAAGCTACTTCCTGCACTCAATTTCATTACAGTGCCACTAGCATTAGCCACCCGTAATGTAAATACTACACTTCCAAGAAGTTTTACTTCGGCAAAGTTAATGCAACAAAAAGAACGTGGTTCGAGTTCATTCCACTGCGCTCCCGGGCGTTGTCGCAGGCAAATGGGGGGGGGGGAGGAAAAAAGAAAGCGAAAAGTATCGTCAAAGTACAAGCTTAAAGATCAAGAAGGAGGCAGTCCAAAGAAGAAGAAAAAAAAACAAAACGAAACAAAGAATTGAAATTTATACAAAGCAACCACAACCGGTGGCACAACATTTCCAGCACCCCTTTTTTTTGCTCACTGCACTTCCCGCCTTTGCTTCCATTTGATTGAGGTCGATCATCTCATCATTCACTTTCTTTTTACCGTCCCACGAGAGGGTGGAACCCATAAGCATAAGTCAGAGGCGGAGGGTGGGGAAAGGAAAAAAGTTTTCCTTTCGCGTGGGCTTCGCGTTTCTTTGCTGCACTTCGGTCAACCCAATTTTCGTGCGAGAAGGTGTCTTTTTTCTCTCTCTTTTTTTTCGTTTATTTTCCTACTTTTCCATTTTGTTTGCCGTCCTGCAAAGCTCTACGTGCTCGTACGCTCGTTCGGTTCCAACGGCCAGTATGAACATTTGCTCCCCCTTCAAATGGCATGGAGCGAAGAAGCAAGCGTTCTCACTAGTTTCATATCTGCTCCTTCAGCTGAGCGCGGCCGCGGTGGCTGGCAGGGAGCGTTTTAATTTATTCAGCAGCACAATTTAACGTAAATAATGAATTACGCTGCGTTTCTTACATCGGGACCGGTTCCCGTTACACCGGCCGACCCACAGACAGAGACAGTGGAGAAGGAGGGGGACGAACAATGGGTCGGAATCTTTTCGAGCTGTTAGCAAACCGTGGCCGTGTGGTTTCGAGCCCCATTCACTGAAGTTGATGAAAATTTTGCGGTTGTAAATGAATTCAAGCTTCGCGTTAAGAAGGCTTTTTCGCCATCTTTTCCTACCCTGCAGGAAGCAGTGGACCCATTAGTCATGAGTTTTTTTTTTGTTGCTACTAGCACGCTTCAATCTCAACAATCGAGCACGACAGTATGTATATCGCGGTGTGTGCTCGCGGACAGCTTAGGAAGCTGTTCCGGAAAAACGTTCTGATTTTTTTGTTTGTGTCGACAAGGTAAAACCGGCCGCATCTTTTTCACGCCTTACGACGAAAAGCGTGTTTAGTTAATTGAAAGCGATAAACCTCTGGAGCTGCCCTTCGAGCACCGATGGTTGCAAGGAAGATTTTCCCACCAATTTTCCCATTGCTAGAGATGAGAAAAGCGTGGGTAGGCGAGAAACGTTTCGAATGCAACGCGTCATTTTATTCAATTCCTTTTCGACCGCTGTTTACAGCTACCTCGAGCTACCTTGTTAAGAATTAACGCCTTACGGTGATGATTTTTGATGAAAATTCTCTTGGGCGGGAAGCTTGCGAAGGAGGGAGGGCAGCCTCCAGATCGACAAGAGGAAATAAATTAATTGGATAGAACGAGCAAAATCCAATGAAATGAGTGAAAAAAGGAACTCCAACACGGTTTGAAGGTTCTTATGAGAAAAGGTGCTCGTAAGAGAGCGAAAGTAAGAGTAATTTTACAAATTGGAATTTCACTGATTGGGGACATTCGTTGTTGTTGTTGTTTTGCGAAATCGCTAACGAACTTCCGGCACTTCTGCTCCAGGGGCTGGGAGACGGATTTGTTGTGTTAATTAGAGCGGTCATTATGTCGCGGACCGTTCGCTGTCGTTGCATTAAAAGAAAGCTTTTTTTCTTTCCATTATCGTTCACTGACGTTCAAATTGAAACAGCTTTTGATGTTTCCTGTTGTGTTCTGCTTTAACGACGGAACAAGATAATGTCCTTTGAGGACCACTTAAGTGACTGAAGAAAAATGGCCCGACAGAATGATGAATTGATCCATTTAACAATCTGCCTCGCTCTCTCTCTCTCTCTCTCTCTCTCTCTCTCTCTCTCTCTCTCTCTCTCTCTCTC
>KI919501.1:0-34878 GCA_000473525.2 Anopheles melas | reverse complement strand
CTCTCTCTCTCTCTCTCTCTCTCTCTCTCTCTCTCTCTCTCTCTCTCTCTCTCTCTGTCCAACTCGCAAATCGATCAGATTGTACACCGGCAAGGTAGGGGAAACATTTTTATCAAAACAAACAATCTTGTCTGTGTACTGTGGTTAAACCAATAATGTTCAGATCGTTTGTCGTCGATCATACAACCGCAACTACCCTAGCATAAAGGAAACGCATTTCAATAAACTATCGAGTTGAAAAACACCTAATCAGGCGACGGATAAAAGTCATCACCCTCTTTTCGAGCATGAGCATGTCAAAACAGTACGAGGAGCAGTACGCAAACAAACAGAGACATCGAATGACATCGATTATTCCTACCGGTGGTCGTTCGTCTTACACCAGCTAGGCGCCTCGTAAGCGATACACTTGCCTTACGATTAAGAAAAAATACAAAAATACATTACCTCAAAGAAAAAACAACCAGAGGCAAAACAAAGAGGGTGAAATAGGGAGCAGGGGAAAAACATACATACAACAAACACTTCACAAAGAACCTTACCAAAACACCCCTTGGAACTAGGCAGGAAGGAAGGCACAAGTAAATGGCAAACAAGCGCACCGAACGAACAAGCTCGTCCTGTGTGACCATGTGCTGTCATAAATAAACTATAGCACCCGGTATAGCTACCCAAGCGCCCTGGCTGCTTCTTCGTTTCTATGAGTGTGTATTCTCTCCTCCTGCCCCTTAAAAAACCGAAGACGGAGCAGTTGAATAAATTATCATATCAAGGTGACGCAGGTTACCACCACCGGGCGGCGAACCACCAGAACCTGCACCGAAAACTACCCGAGCCCAGAAGACAGGAAGCGAGTACCCCGAATGCAAGGCAGATAGGCAGCAGATAGGCAGCAGACCCACGTATAGCTTTCCGAACCTCGGATCGTTACAGCCATATACTCAAGGCTGCGGGCATTTACTGCAATATGGGCTCCGGATATTTATGACGCCATTCGTCATGACCGGGAATGTCGGGCACGAGGTGAGGTGCAGGAACGGGACCAGAAAGGTTTGCCACCATTCAGCCGGAATGTTTGTTTTGGAAGGTGGCGGGACAAGAAGGCACGCGCGACGGGTCCCCAAAAGCCGCAGAAGTTGACGAACGGCGAAGTTTTGGCATCGACCACCGGCACAAAAAGTTTGCGTGCGTGAGGCTGTCTCTCTTACAACCTACCTCTAAACCCATCGGCATTCCAGGGTTTTTTTTAGGAAGGAAAAGCAAAGTTTGCAACGGTTTGTAACGTGTCCACATAGTTGGTTCAAGAAAGAACCGGATCCGGACCTAACAACCACCAAGGGGAAAACGGGAAAAATTGTCCATTTAGCTTCCACGTGGGCTCGGCAGCTACGTCCTGATGCCGGTATTGTGGTTTTGTGAGCGCACTATTTCCACTGCCAACGCAAAGCGCACCCGGAGGATGGCCCCTCAGGGGGAAACCACCGCCGAAACTAGCCCAATTTGTGGCCTACCCACTCTACCGTGGCGGTGTCACGGTTTCACAGACTGTGGCTCGCATTTGAGCAGGACGAATTTGAACGGCCTCCGGATGAACTGTTGATGAAAGCTGACCCGTTTGTGGGTCATTTTGACAAAACAATTTCCTGTCTTTGATCTGCAACCATAACGAACAGGGAACGGGAAGCCGACGTCACATCCAATGAAGAGACACATTGGCGCAGGGCCAATCGAAAACCCCGGGCCGGACTCGAACTCGTCTCCGAATCCGTTCTCCGAGGGGCGCGCGCGTACGCTCATGAATATGACATTTGACGTGCAATCGGAATTGTCTCCGCCAAGGGGGTGGTTGGGAATGTTTGCAATTTATTGCAGCATCGAGGCACAAAAAGCACATGCCAAACGTTGAAGCTGGGAAAGCGGGAATAAACCAAAACCAAACGGTAGGCAGTTTTGTTTGGTGAAGTTTTTACAGCTCCAAACGGGAGATAACTGAATAGGAGTGCAGCACGAGACGAGTCACGGAATAACCAAAATTGAGTTGAAAAACAAAATCAACAGCCAAACCTTGTGCCTGGTGTCTGTGAGCTTTGACTCCTGTGGAACACAAAGTGATACACTCCAGACTCGATCCACTTTATCGGCCATTTTTCCTACCCATTGCACACATTTTTAAATCACGCACGTGAGAGAGAGAGAGAGAAACAATGGCTACAGTTGAATGTTTTAATAACCATATCCAGAGGCCATCCCGCATCGAATCATTCAAATACACTTCTACAGGGCGTTGTGTTTAATTTGCAGCATTCCCCTGATTCGCTGACGAACTCGCCTCGCTTTTGACAGCTCAGCTCAAGCATCCTGTCCTGCCGGGGCAAACTGATTAGCCGGTTGACCCTTCAGCCGTAGCTCAAAATAGAAGCTCGTCTAAAATAACCTACCGTCAAAGAGGAGCTCGCTTGAAAACAATACAAAAAAAAACAGGTGAACCAAGCATCATCAAAACGTTGCACCGACAACCCGGCGGTTGGCAGACCGGAAAGCGACCAGATACCGTAACGACTGGAAACAGATTTTTTTCCTCCGCCCTTCGGTGAATAATGAAAAGAGCGAGGAAGGGAAAAAAGAAACCGTCCATACTCACCGACCCAGACCCCATCAATCATACGTGAGTGAGTGATTTTGAAATCGGGCATGATGAGTTAGAAAGCTGTCGGGAGCAAGGTGGAGAAGGCGCCCAGCCCCTATGTCTGCTGGGAACGATTTTCGAAACACACCCGAGAGGACACGAGGGTCAGACAATGCACAGTGCATGTGCCGTAATGTGGAACGTGGCTGTGTGTTTGCATGGGTGCTGGGGTGTCCTAGGGTGCGAGATAAGCGTGTCACATGCCAGCGAAGTGAACAGCAAGAAGTCTATTGTTTGGTGCACAACAAGTTGACGGAAGCCGTTCACTATGAGGGTTTTTTTTTTTCTTTTTAGAAAGATATTTTTTTCTGCATGATATTTTCTAGTCGAATGTAATGGGTGAAGTATTGCTGTTATTCAGAGTAAAATGAATGATTATTTTTTAGTGTTTTTTTTTACTCATTGGCGCAAAACTGGCATGTTCTTACAAGCTGTTTTTTGGTTTTACAATTTGATTTTTTTAAACATATTGCTGATCAGGACCATCTGATCAATAGATACAAGATATTCAAGTAGAGAGTAAGGATGTGTGCATCAATAAGTCTCATTACGTATTAATATTGTAAGAGAACTTGTCACCCGATGGCATCGGTATGCTACACACGAGCTAAAGACATGAGCCGAACCAACAGAATAATACAAACTGCAGATCCTGAAGCAATCGTGTAAATTTCCTTGGATAAATCGTAAAAGTATCCAAAAATTATGCATTGAATGTCCTCACTCTTAATAGACATTAAGATTTGTTTTGTTCAGGGACATTTTGTAACTGAAAAGTTGATGATTTTGAATGACTTAAGCTTTTTTATCCTTGTATTAGAACTCAGAACGATTATGATCAAATATGAAGTTTGAGTAAAACGAGAGTAAGTAAGTCCATGTATGATTTTTTTATAGAGGTTTTGGGCCTTGTGGTTGACATTCGCCTCTTTGCTGTGTTATATAAACTAAACTAGGTGTACCGTAGAACAATATATAAAGTTATATTAAATTTCTTTATAAATGTCAAACGCTTTTTTTAAATATCAGTACATTATGTTCATTTTCTTCTCTGATTGTTAAAATTTCATCGATATTGTGTCATAAATTTCAAATTTCCCTTTCTTTATCGTATCCAGTACATTCTGTTGGAATGTGATATATTGTTAGTTCAATTCCACAATAACTACAATTTAAAGGATCATTTTTCGTTAGTAGGTTGCTGTGAGTAAGACGTGTGTGTCCTATCCGAATTCTAGTCAGAATCGCTTGCTCGTCGCAAAACCTCGCTTTGCGGATTTCTTCCCATACAAGCACCGTCACTCTCTCATGAGTGCAAATGAGTGCAGATTAGGTGTCACGGCGAACGGATTTTGGCGAACGGAGTCCATGCTCTGGCCGTACTTCTTATTTAAAACATAGTCTTTTGAGCTGTTGTTTTATACACCACACCTAACACAGTTCTTCCAAAGAAAGAAATTAATGCATAAAGTAGCAACTGTAGGCATATGGCATTTATTACTTTTTTACATGCGTCTATCAATTACAATCCAAACGAAAATGCTATGGCATATTTCTACGCATTGAACGCACGTGTCCATAGCTAGTAATCAAACTATTTATTTTTACAAAAGCTTTGCCATTTATAAGGAGAAGGGAAACATAATGGTTGTTTTCTGTATGCTTTTAAAATATATTAATTAATAACCTACCATTACATATGCTGTCCTTTAATAACCATAAATAACCATTTAACCATGGATAACCATAAATAAGGGTAACAATTCAATACTAGATCTTTTTGGAAAAATCTTCTTTTACTTTAGACCTTTTCAGTCCTGCTGGCACTTATTTAGTACCACGCATCAATCAGTCCTTGCTACGTGGAGATGATCCATGCGAGACTGGAACCTACAACTGGTACGTCTTTAAGTCTTGCAAGCTGATGACTGTACCACGTGACTGCCCATCCAAGAAAAGTTGTGATCCATTTCAACAATTCATGCTAGTTTTATGTTTGCTTCTGACTAACTGTCCAAAAGATCAATTACTGACTTGAAACAACATTGTTCGATCATTCGAAGTTTTTTTACTCAACATAATCGTTCATTCCTTATGGACCACAACCACTTCATACCTTTTCATTACACAAATAAACAACTGATAATGTGAGCAAATGCGCAATTGCGACTAACAAAGCCATTCGGGGGAAGCCGTCTCAAGCAGTGCTGCCTCATATTGCTATGAATTAATCAACCTGTTCCGGGATAATCGCATTAAGCCACCGTGCTTTGCATAATTTAATGCCCGCTTCGTCTCGGCATCTCAGACCACGATTTAAGACGTTGGTCCTTCAACATTCTTCCGTTGCTTTTTTACCTCTCACTCACTCTCTCTCTCTCTCTGTCACCACCTGCATCCCGCTTCCCTCCCTTACAACATCAATCTTTCCAATTTACCATCTCGCGTCAACTCGCTCGCCCGTCTCGAACTTCACAAACAATTCACTAATTTTCACGCCAACTGCCCACCTTGCCCCGCGCTTGTACACGTGCTGTAAAAGCTGTTGATTTTTCACCACCGAGCAAAAACGCGCAACCGTAGTGGAAAAGGCAAAAGTTTTCTTTTTTCTTTATCATTTCCACCTTTGCTGCCACATTTTGGGGCACAACTTTTGCCGATGATTCTGAGAGAGCAACTTTATTTGCCCGATTTGCCAACTTCATCCGCCCGTACTGCTCCATCCACAAACGGGCGGCTTGCGAAGACTTTCGGTCGCGGTCTTTTGCTGATGAAGAGATTAACAGCTTTGAGTGGCAAGATTAGACATAATTTATGCCAATTTCAACGTTAGATCGACCTTTGCCGACGCCACGCCGAGCCTCCGTTTTTATGAAAATAATTGTTTCTAGGACCTTCCAGGCGTGGTTCCCGGGAACAGTGGGTTTGTTTTTCTTAGCCAGCGATTGTAAGCGCTCCTTCCGTTTCGCTCGCAGCGGTGATAGTTTTCGACGCACGAGCTTCCGCTCCTTATCACAACGCTCAAGGCAGATGGAAAAACTATCAAAGCTGTCATAACATACGATTTGACGACCGTATCGCACGACAGCCAACTCATCACCAACCTCATCAACCCTAAATTAACACCACACACACACACACACACGCTCACCTATGGCTCTCCGTTCTTCCGCTGATCATCGCCAATACACCTGACGGATGCTCGGGAAGCTAATTAACACGGTCTACCGCTGCTCGTAACGTGACAAATCTCTTCCCTAAACATCACACTCCAACGCTAGACACCGTACCCACTCCCTTTCACGGATCATGCACCCCCCAAACCCAACCCGGTGCTTATCGTTCGGTTCATTTGCTTCCACCGACAGCTTACGCTTCGGTGTGTCCCGAAACCGGAAGATGCAAAGCCTATGTTTTCCTATTATCAATTTAATTTCAGATGGTAGATTTGCTTAATAAACATGTTTGTCTACCGAACGCCTGCCGTTGCGTTCTGTTCGTGTTTCGCCCGTCCGTTTCCGACGGTGGGCAAGAGGGGAAGGACATCTGCTCTGATGAACAACAGACAGGTTCTGGCGAGTGCACGGTATGTTCAGATCGCTCCGTCCGATGGAACCCCGACCTGACCGGTTGGGCCGAAAAACGGAACCGTGGGTAGGGTGAGCCAGCCTAAACACCTGACTTCACCTGTGTGCTGGGGCCTGCTTCTGGAAGAAGTTAATCTCTCGTTGGCATATGGACTAATTTATGCGTCTGTGGGAAAAAAGGGTTATCGCAAGGTGTTTTTGTTTGTGCGGTGCGGGTATGACAGTCGGGCTGGGAGTGCGTGAGTGGGTGCGTACGTGTGTTGACGCTAATTACGCACGTGAGTTGCCAAGTCATCTGAGGAAGCGGGTAGACGGCACAAGGTTGTTATCGTTATCGTAAGTGGCACAACACATTATCAAAGGAGGTTTTTATTCTATCGTGTTTCAAACAGTTTTTGCATCACATTTTGCTGAAAAGTTTCCACCGGTTTGAGAGAAAATTGGGGAAATTTTTTAACAAATGACTTTTTTTGCAATTCAAGCATGTAATCATCGTTTCCTTTACTTTTACTTGATGTTTGTTTTCACGCTTTTTGAAATGATTCTAATTTCGAAGTAATTACGACAGCTGTGGGAAGTCTGATATCAACATTAGGTTATGATAAATGGAGAATTATTTCTCTTGACAAATCCAGCGAAAACTTGTTATTGGATTGACTTATTGTTGATCTCTAGTGTATACAGGGTTTTCCAGGAGTAATATTAGCTGTGGGACACTTCATTGACTCTTTCCTGTTTGTAATGAACTTAATGAAACGGAAATTGCACTCTATAGCACCCTTGTTGGACAATTCCTAGAGGAATTTCCAAGAAACCTATCCAAAAAGAGTGCCTTAGAGTCCAATGAAAAGATTAAAGCTTATCTCAAAACAATATTACATCCAATAAACATTATACTCTCCAACACCTCTCAACTTTTTTTTTATATCTTCTACACTTATTTTCTAGTGTCTCAGAATCTCCTTCCTCCTTTTGCTGCCATCGCTCGTTAGCTCCTTCGATCATTCATCTTGTCTTTTTTTTTCTTCACACGATCAGCGTTCTCTCACATTTTCTCCTACTTCACGGTTCAGGTATGTTACCCACTTGTACGAAAACAGCCGCCTTTATCAGCGGCCATCGACGGCCTCTATCGTAGCTGCCAAAGTTGCCACACCAGCTTCCATCCTATGAAGTTCACTTCCTATAAGAAAGAGTCAAGGTAGTGTCCATATGAAAACCCCTGCAAAACCCTGTAAATTGTATACAATAATGCAATAATTTGAATTTCTATCATTTGTACTTAACTATACTTTTATAAGAGAAACTGAAGATAAACCTTTAAGTATTTTTATTATTCGATAATGTTACTTTAAATTCCGAGTTTAAATCTTGAACAGTACACCATGGCAAAACATTTGTAATAATGGATCGGTAAGCTTCAATCTATTACATTTTATTATATGAAGAATATGTAAATTCAAACAATACATTTGTAATTTAATTTAATATAATAAAAGCAATAAAGACAATCATGCAAAAAAAAATGCAACAAACACTCAGAATTTTGACGGTATACAAGCAAATTGACATTTTTGACACAATAACCGTTGTTGTTGTGCCAAACAAATCTCTCAAAGGCTTCATAATGTGTGACTGATGGATGTACTCATAGCTTAGTTAAGACTGCAGAACAAAAACGTATTTTAATACTATCTCAACATATCTACATACTTATATATTTTTAAATCAACACAATCAGGACGGTTCAATTGATAAATAAAACTTAAAATCTTATTTTCTTTTCTTTTATTAAACTCCTATCCAATGAGTTGACTTTACCACACGTTATCGATTTCATCCCTACTACCGTTGCACAAAATCTTACCCAAATGTTCCACATGATGTGAAAACAATAGACCGCGACAAAAACTTGAATCAGTTTCACACCTCGTCTCTACAACGATTCAATGTCTCGCAGTACGCTTCGGCAGTACAGAAATGACTTTTCATCCACAGCACTCGCTGTGCCAACACAAAATGGAAAGTAAAAGGAAGGCACAACCTACGAAACATTAAGCGACGCTCGGAGCAACGCCACACACACACACACACATACACAAGCAAAAGTTTTCCATTATCCTTACCGGGGTTGGAAATTCAGGAAATTGAACCTAATCATTCTCTATGAGCCACTGTCAGTGCGATGCGGTAAGTTTTTGTCACAGTCACGCCGTCACCGTTTGGCGAAACCGACCAACCGTCCGACCGACCATACGTGGAATTTGGTCCTCGCTGAATGCGATGAAGTAGAATGCAGTCGCAGTAGTATAGCGTCGGGCTTTCGGTCGGTGAGGTGGTAATTCAATTTATTAGAGATGTTTTAGCACCGTTTTCTAGCTCCCGGATGATGGTGGTGACTTTAAGCTAGCGATGCCAAAACTTGTCCTTGCTATTTTGATACGCACGCAGTAATATACTCTCGTGAGCTACGATTTTTTTTACGACAGGTTAGTTGTGGTACCTTTAACACGTGGGTATCGAACGGTTTCATTCTCTTTTTACATACAGTATCAGTTAAATTTGAATAAAAATCAGACCATACTGTCCTCCTAATACTGACAATATACAACAAATACACAACACAATACTCATGTAATAGAAATACTTTCCTCAACAATGTTGCACAAATGAACTTTGCCATTTTTTTTTTCACTCTTTTCAAATCGTACCACTCTGCCTGTTTCCATGCATATCATCAACATTAAAGCAGCGGCAACGTACCTAACCACAGGCAAGTCTTGTTTTAAACCATGTTTCGGAAACCGACAGACAAGCACTTCCTTTACTGCACAATCGTTTCACAAAGCACAGGAAGCCTGGCCATTTTCCACTGGGAAACGATTACCGAAGCAGCACTTGAAATTCACCAAACCAAAGCAAAATGAGAATAAAACCGAAAAAAAAATCAACCCGCTGAAAACATGCACGCAAACGACTACACCAGTCAGTCCAGTCAGAGTGGCATAAATGTAAGGTGGAAAGGAGGTTTTTCTATTTCGTTTGTTCGTTCGCTAATGTAGAATTACAATGCTGATGCCGCTACGCGAGTGCATAAACAATTAGTGCTAGGCGATGTAATGGAAGTCACTAGCGATCGGTAGATTTGCTGCAAGACGATAAGCGTTTCACAGAAATGTGCAAGTAAGGAAAAGCGAATTTCATTAATGAAACATTACTGGTCGGATGATATGTAAAATCAATTGACCGTAATTTGTTTGCAGCATTAGGTTGTTACAACGTTTATGGTGAAGGAATGTTCCTCACAAGTTATTTAATTATTTATTAAAAACAATTTGGTTGTTGTAGCTATTTATCCTTCTATGCTTCTGTTCCTTTACTCGTCTTTATTGTTACAATAGCACAACCAATTTTCGTAATGGGCAGTAATGTTATGCCATAATCATTAAGTCTATTCTATTTTTATTTTTATAAAAGCTTTTTGTGTATTGCCCTCAATCGTCACTTATATGTCTTACAATAAAAGTAATAAAACATTCAAAACCAAGCCCTCAGTAAACATACACAATAACTACAACAATTGACAGATATTAATCCACACTCAACATTTTAAATGAGAAACCAACAAAATGAGCTACAATATTAACTGCTTCCTCTGTCTGCTTGAAAGCGGCATAATAACACTCCCCGTCCCAATGCTGTCGTTCGGTGCTGGAAAAGCATTATAGCGTTATTATTTCTGCGAAAAATCTTTACCCACATTTGCTGCACACGTCGCATAAAGGAGGGAATTAAAAGCAAATAAATCATCAACAGATTATGTTCTCCACTGTTGTAACGCGCACGCATTACCACCCGAAGCTCATCAAAACGCGAGCACGACCCTCCAGCCTACCGGATCAACTGTGCGATGGTACGGGTCCATAAAGCTTCGGTCCACTTCAGCCACCGGTTTCGTGAATCGAGTGGATGAATGAAAAGCGCACAATAATGCTAAAGTGTCTCATTTTCATAATCCACCAGTCACTGTGCAGAATCGTCATTGAGGCCTGTGTAACCCTTCAGAAAAAAAAAGAAAAACCCACCCCTCACTGTGCTATTCTGCTTAACACCTTGGACAGCCGAGCAGCGATAGGAGATTTCTTCTCGCAAGTTCTAGTCATGTCGCAGTTCCCGTTTTGTGTGTGTGTGTGTGTGTGTGTGTGTGTGTGTTTGTGTGGCCATCTTTTTTCTGCACCAGCCTTACCATATCAAAATACTCATTTAGCTTCCCTTTTTCCCGGTACTGTATGATGTGCCGTTTTTTTCCTTCAACGAGGAGGCAAACGAACATACACACACTTGTGGTTAAATTTTCTCCTCATCAACAAAATCCAATGAAGCCACCCTGGGAAGCACATTTTGCACATATTTACAAAGCTTAATCAAACAAAGATTTCTTCTCGTATTCTGGTGCCAATCCTACCAGCGAGTTCCACAGGGCAACAGCACGAAGCAGCACGGGGAAAACATTTTCAAAACCTCGGCATCATGTGGTGTGATATCACTGCCTGCAAAAGGGATGGTAGAAAGAACGAGCAAAACAAAACATCTCCTAGAACGCTGCAACACACACACACACACAGCCATACACACGCGAGCACAGTAAATGATGCCGAGCGCTCAGGGTGGCGCAAATTTTGCCAACCACATTGCATGACGCTCGTCCGCTGTGGGGTGGCTCGAGCAGCACGACGCTTCTTTGGTGATTATTTGTTTTATGATTTCTAGTGGTGTGGAAATAATTTAAATTAATTTATTTTCCCAACTTTGCCAGCTGCGGCGGCTTGCGCAGAAGGTGAGAACTGCATAGCGATGTGAGTGGGAGTTTCTATTCCAGCAGACTTTAATCATGAATTTCGATGAAAAAACAAATGGCTGTTTGAATAATGTTGGAAGTGAAGATGAAACAATGTTTTATAGTTAACAAATTGAGGATATTAAGCAATACGGCAAAGCCGTCCCTACTGAATTAAAATTGAGGATATTTTCAGAATATGTTTGATAAACCTTATTTTATAAGGTACTAGGCGTCTCCATTATTATTCATTATGGATCAATAAGGTTAATTATTTATAACAATTATCATTTCAAAGCATCATCATAAATGAAAATCGCCATAAGTGGTAAACACAAAAACAATTCATAATAAGTACGATTAAAGTGTTTACAAAGATAGATTTTATTAAGAAACAACAACGTTCCTGAAGCCCAACAAAATTTTTTTAACTTAATTAATTATATTAAATCATCTATTTTTCTCTCCAAGAAATCTTTGACAACGTTCTACCAAACTCACAACTTTCATCTAGCAAATGCTCTCATTATTGATGAACCATTTTCCCCGAATCACTTTCATCTTGAATGCTCCCAAGAGTCTACCAGCGTTCCCGCCCCGAATACACTGACACTTCTCGGCCAGCGCCGTATTGTTTCTTCCTCAATTTAATGCTCTGTATCACAATAACCATACCCAAATGCCCCTCCCGCAACTCGACTCATTGTTCCGGTTAATTACATCATAATTATCAAACATCGAACAAAAGTCTTGCGCAGTGGTACCACGCTTCGCGCCAGAAACTATCACAACAACCATTTCTGCCTTCCCCTTTCTGCAGAGCACGACTCCATTATGAGCCTTTATTGAACTCTTTGTTTTAGCCTGATTTCCCTGCGGAGGACAACAACCATTATCGAGCTGCGGGCACAAGCCTGTTGTGGAGCTGCGTGTGGATCCCACGGGCATCCACCATTTGCTAACCGTTCCCGAATATGGTGAGTAGATTTTTTCCCCGTGTAAAACAATACGGGTAGAAAGTTGCGTACAGAGGGTATTTATTCCTACACGCACTGATTCCTCTCCTTCGAAAATCATACCAGTTGAATGTTTCATGAGAGAGCCAATCGATATGCAGGTTCTTCCTAATTTTAAGAGAGCACACACTTTAATATGTTACAACATGTTTAATTAAAAATGGCAACATGCCACCGCTCACTCATTGCTTACCTTTTGGTCCTCACTTTAACATACTCAGATAGTTTTGCTTCCCCAAGAAGATGTTCAAGCATTACGCTACGATTATAATTACCGTTTCGGGACCGAACAGGCAAACCCATTTGCTATCAGCCAAACGAGCGGTCACGTCAAGCGTCAAAGTTTACTGTGGCAGGCTTCGTTTAATCATAGACACGGCCAATCGAAGCCCAAGTGCCAACCGATGCGCTTGACGCGTGCTGGCAGAGATCATGTTTTGCGAACGTTGAAGCGAAGCTGCAGGAGGTACAGCTGGCGGAAGAGATTGCCGGCCCGGGATGGTGCGAAATGGTAATGTGGTTAGCAAAGTTTCTATACGTTTCTAGTAGCACATTTTACCGCCCGGCTAACGATCCGAGCGTTTGGAGCGGTACGGCCTTGAACGGGCCAAACGGGAGGCCGGACGGCATGTAAGCGGCAGCTTTAAAAGTTAAACGAAAAAGCAAACACACTGCTGAGACTGCTGAGGCGAGAACACTTTGCCCGCTTACAGAGTGTGCCAGAAAGTGAAGTTATAAATGTGTTATTTAACAACAGAAAACATGGCATAATCTGGTATAACAATTGCTTCAGCCAGCGAGGCTTTAACCAACTTCGCTTAAAGAACACTCGAGACGCCCAGTGGAGACGCCTGGTGGTTTGTGACGACTTTCGTCCATTGTTTGATTTTTCGACTCTCCCGGCGTGCAGCACGGGATGTGTCAAAAAGTGAGCAACGGCCCAAGGAAAACAGGCGCTATTCAAACAACGCACCATGCGCTTAAGTGCCTGGAGTAGCTGCGAATGAGTGAAACATTTTCCAACCAGTTGGACTTACAATGATCCCGCGCCGGGCAGTGCATGCTTTTGTATGCCGTCCATGTTCCAGCCACTCGTCCAGCTGTTGCAAAGCAATGGCCTGCCACTGGGCCGCCAGCAGCCATCAACGAGCGGAAGGTGCCTTTGAGAATTCAATCCACGGCTGCCAGCCAACGTGCCAACGTTTACCGAGCGGCCCCGTTACTTGCCCAAGCACCGGAAGACCACTCTCAAGTTCCCATCTGTGCCTTTTCTTTACTTTTCCTAACCCCCAAAACCCGACACCGAAGTCAAAATGGCATCCTCATAGACCGAACCGCACCGGCCGATCCCTTTCTGCACTTCCACTCTGCACTGTGTTTTCCTTTTGTGATATTTTTCCCTCTTGGGGGGAATTTTTTGTTTGTCCCGTTCCCGGGATCCCCTGCTTCTGCCGGCGATACAGACGCACCCGAAATACAAGCACACAACCGGAAACAGTGCTGTCAGGAAGCAGGGGTCAGTGTGAACCGAATGTCGGGCCTACCGGCGTACCGGACGCACTATGAAATTCCCATCAGCTTTGTCCGGGATGCTGCTTACGCTTACGTTTCCCTCCACGTACACTGCACGGTGGGGTCGTTCGGGTGGTTGCAACCGGACGGACGACGCACGAAGCGCTCGGATTATGTTTTGTTAATGGCGTGTGATGGCTGTGCAGCATGGATGACCTAATGTTTGCCACTTCAGTAATTGGATGAAGCCGGGGCCGGGGCCGTCCATTGTCAAGGACGATTAGAGCCGGACGAACATCAAAGTCAGGCTGGTTCGGTTTCCGGTCGAGCGGGTCAGTGAACGATATCCGGCTTCACATGTTCACCATTGCTCATGGTGCCAGCAGCTGGGTGGTGTGGAAAAGGGGTTAGCAAAAGCCTGTAGCATCGGCTACAGCTCTTTGCCTCGGGTTGTGTGTGTGCTTTGCAGCTTTTCAATACAAAATGTAAACAATTTCTCTTTGCAATGAAGTAGAAACGTAATTTTTCCAATGAAAGAATTTTGGAAAGATAGTTACAATGGGCTGAACTCATACGTTTGCTTAAGATTTAACATTTGATACGTTTTAAATGATATCAAGATTAATTTAGCTTTGCTAGACGTTCCCGAGGCTACATTCTGAGGTTTTTTTTGTACGATTTCATAATAAAAAAAATCTAGTTTTTTATTGAGATAGTTGATTTGGTTGAAGCTTAAACCTGCAACTCAAGCAGTAACAATATGATATTGGCGTGGTATCATACAATTATGGATTTAAAACATTTCGATTTACTGAGCAAAGTATTTAAACTATCTTAAAGCCTTGACATATCTCAACAGTTTATCATAATCATAGTCAACATAATATAAGCTATGTAATTTTTAAAAGCTGGACGCTCAAATAAATGAATTAAATTAAAAAAAATCCATAAAAATTGAACTGTCTATGCCACTTTTACTCTGATTCAACAGACTGACTAAGGGTTGTCCAAGGATGTTTGGTTGTTTTATTAAAACATCTGGATGCTACCCAAAGATTTTTGGTGCGTTCTTACAAATGGATGGTCGTTACCCATCATTTTTTTAGATCAATTGTATTGATAACCAATTGAACAATTCCAATAAATCATGGAATCGATTCAAAACTTTATGAAAAATGATGAATAAATTGTGAGACGGACACGAACAATTACAGCAAACAACCAATAAATCGTGAGAAACCCTGTAAAAAAAAGCTATAAATATAAACTATTAAGTGAATAAAATATGTCTTGCTTTTGCAATCGATAGTCTGCAAGCCATACAAAATGTAGAATTAAAAAAATACTATAGCTATTCACATTTGATGCATCAAATAAACATTTTTCATTGTGCGATACTACAGTTCATAATAACTGCATCTCCTTTATTGCCCAAGATCGCATTCAAGTGCTGGACCCGCATAAATCTTACGTTCGTTTTCACCAACCTCGGTTACAGCAATGGCATCAAGGGGGAAAAATCAATCCGCACTAAAAGCATCGCAACTGGAAAACTGGAAAGACCCTAAGGCAAAGAAAGCTAAAGCTGGAGAAAAAGAAACCGAAATCCAATAAATAGACGATTCGATTCCGAACGTCAGCGTGATAAGAAGCGAACAAGAAATATGTCGGCCAATCTTTGGTCAGTTGACCTACCCGATCGTTTCCCACTCCCGTATTGCTTCATCCCCGTGGCAAAGGTAAATAAAGCTTCTGGCTGCTCATCCCACAGCGAACCATCTTCAAAGCAGCTTATGCCATCGAATACCGCCTCGAATCCTCGATCCGTCTCCTCCGTTACTCGGATAAACCAAAACTAGCAACAGAAGAAAAAAACACAGAAGCAGAAGAAGCACCGCAGTATTGCTTTGTTCGTGTCCCTGACCGATCGCTCCCGGGGAGCTTCATCACGATCAAAGCCGACCGAACCGAACATATAAACGCAACCTCCAGCAGTGCTTTGCTCAAACTTTGCCCACTAACTTCGGGGCAGAGAAAGTAGCATCAAAACGACCGTAACTCGGTCGGAATGAAGTTCGACTTCGACCGAGAAGAAAAGCAATAAAGCACGGCACGGGAGTAGCTTCCTTTCAAGCTGCCGTGCCAACCCATCGAACGAATCATTCGCTCGATTCGCTTTCGTCTTTCGCATTGCAGCTATGGTGAGGAGCGCACGTCCTTGTTTGAATCCCAACCCCTGTTAGCCGACGTCGCCAATTCATCAGGACGCAACTTTGGCGTCGCTGAAAGCGAAAAGCGTGAAACAGTGACGGACAGATAATGGGAGTGAATGAAACAAAACCCAGTATCAACATCACCATAAAGACAAAGTCTCAAAGTCTCTACTTCAGATTTTTTTCTCCCGCCACTCCCGCATTCTGCACTATCTTTTATCTAAAACAGGAATGGAAAAAAAGTATGTGTATTTGTGTGAGTGTGACCCTTACATTCCAAGGACCTCCACCAAAGGCACCAGGGAAAAAAGGTGAAAGTTGGATAAATACTCCCAAATAAAGCTTGAGTGCATCAAAATCCTAGCTCAGTAGGGTCAGTAGAACTTTATCCCACCAGCCAACCTTGAACCCACCGCCCATCCAGGGACTCGGACGTTTTTTTGTTATTTTTTCTCCTCTTCGTTTTGTTCCATTTTTGCACGCAGCTCCTTTATACAAAAGCAAGCTTCAAGAACAACGGCAGCTGCTTGATAGAACTTCCACCAGTATACTGCTGTTCGTTCCTTTTTCGGTTCAGCATTCGTTATTGGTTTTTGGGGGAGAACTCGAGACTTGAAAATCCTTTAAAAACAACCCCCGTGGAAATTGAGTGCGGCCAAGTAGCTTGCTGCGCTGAAAGTGAATGAAGCTAAAACACGAAAGCTCATTTTTAGTTTGGCTCTGTTGCTTTTTTTTCTCTTCTTTTCATGCACCCAAAACACTTCACCCATCACCAATTCAGAAGAGCTTCCAACTCCACATTTTTTATCAGCACTTCACAGAGCTCATGGTGTGTAGGGGTGGGGAGAAAGGTAGAATGTTGAAAAGAATCAACCAAACGAAAATGCAGCTCACGATGTTTACGAGAAAAGCGTGGAAAGCACCAATAACTGAGAGTGATTTTCCTCCCACCTTCTTCTCCGTTCAGTTTCACCACACCCTACCGATCTGCAGAGAAGGATCAATTTTTATCGAGCTTGATAAATAGATATCGGTGCTCCAAATACATGATAAATGACCCGCCAAACAGCCAATACCTTCCTTTTAAAACACCCCGATGCACTTTTGCAATGCATTACCTGGGGTTTGGGTTTTGTGATGAAGGCAATACTTGCACTCCTTTGCCGCTGTGCACGTCGGTCGAATCAAGACGAATTGAAAACCGCAATAGTGTTTTGCGGAGAGAGTTGCAGCCCTTTGACCTACATTAAGGTTTCGATGGAAATTCATCACACTCAACCAACAGCAACTCAGCGCAACGTACCTGTGGGGTCATCACAGCGAAGGGCTACAAACTTTACCGAACCGGGCAACTTGCGAAATATGCAATACACTCCTGAGTTGGCATTGAGCAATTGGGGAAGGTTGCTACTTGTACGAACAATCGATAAGTTGGTTTGCATACGAAGAGCGGCTTTCGCTCGACCGAACCTCCACTTCATTGCTTAAATGCTTCTGCAGTACTGGCACTTTTCAAATGTGTATCAATAGAGGATTCATAAATAAAATATTGACCCGAGCTTTCGAGTGCCCGAAAAGATTGACATTTCTCGGAAGGCAGGGAGAAGGATCGCATACACTCAACCCGATCGCAATTTGCAAATTCAAATTAGACCATCGACAAACAATTTATCATTTGCTGGTTGCAAACATGCAAATACTGAAAATTGATTCCCCATTCGGACCACCACCAAAAATGTGAATAAATTCTATCATTTTTGCTACGATCGAATTGGAAACATATGGAAAGAAAATAGAAGAAAAAGGCAGCATTCCAGTGGGAGAGGAAATAGAAGGAGGACCGAAATCCCTGCCAGTTCAGCCAAAGTGCTGAAGGGAAATAGTTTTCTATTCGCCTAAGCTGTCACCGATTTATCCGATTTTACGCTTTGGCTGCTGCAACAACGAAACAACGAAAATCACTCCGATGGGCAGCTGATAAATTATCGAGCAGCTTTTATCGCTCCTTTCACCATTCTCGTCCGCCTGCCCGACCGTGCCCTGCTGCAGGACAGTTTGTAATTTTTGCTCCATTCCATGATTTGTTTGTTATTTTTTGCTTTGATTTTGTTTTATTCTTTCTCCACTCGTGTGAAACAAATCCTCTGCAAGCTGGTGCGATACAACTGCGAATCACTCACAGACAAGTTCGTGTGTCGTTCGGGTGAGCCAAGACAAATTATTCTCCAAACGATTGGTATTCATCAAGTTCACTTGCCCTTCTACCATACCACCATACCGTCCGGATCGCCGCTGCACTTTGCACAAACGGTGCCAGACGGCATGTAACCATTCGAATAGCTTATTTGTTCGTTGGCCTCAAACAGCGGGGTCAATATGTGTCTGTTTCTCGGGCTTTGGTTTGCTGCTTGCGTCTTGTTTATTTTTATCCGCTTCAAACGCTCATACCCTTGGCTGATGATACAAGCGAACGTAAATGAATGCTGATCATGGTTTGCATTCGGGTATCAGCTCTCCAGGGTGTGATGAATGCTTTAGTAATCCAATCAAGCTGCCCCTCGGGACGGTTTCTTCTGGCGAGACTGTTTCTTCTGGGCAAATAGCTTAGTAGATTGAAAATTTAAAGAAAATAATTACTAGTTTGCAAGATAAAAGTAATAGTTAAAGTTTTTTAAGGGGAGGTGACGAGACGTTCTGTACTAGATTCTGGTAAATAATACCGTAAACTAATTTGGCAATTATTTATTCATTTAACTCTTGATAATTGTTACATAAAAAAAATATGTCAACAACCAAGAACGAGTTTGCGATTGAAGTTACTCGATTAATTAATTCAACTGTCTTGAATTAATTGCGTACTGCACAATTTAGAATATAGGGGCCCTTCACGATTCTAGTCAGTTTTTTTTGTATAGAGTTTGATAGTTGGAGGCTGAAATCATGTAAACACTCCATACAAAACCACACACAAAACTAGCCTGCAAATTTTCAGTCTAGATTATTCTAGCCTCAAAGCTAAAATTAGATTCGAGTATCTGCTCGAAAAATGGCAAAACAAGGTGGGTGTTTACATTTATCCCAAGGTGCATCAAAGAGATCTGGTGATGGAATCCACAATCAAAGTGTATGTAGTCCAGGTGGTCTCATAGCACGTTTTTTATAGCCAAATTTGAATATAACTTTTTCACTGAACGGATGAAAACTTTTGCTCGAACAATCTTTCTGGAGGCTTGATGAATACACAAAAACTATTTAAAATCTTCATTCAGAAGCAGAAGCGATAAAAATCAGCCTTCTAAATTCATACAACTTGGATTAAGCCCATCTGTATAGTATACCGACTTAGAAAGCTGCTCGAAAACTGCTATACAATGCAAACAGCTGACAGGCTGAAATTTCAGCCTACCATCTTAAAACGTAAAGGACCCCATAATTAGAATAAAATCTTCTATGCAGTTCGGGGCAAGAAAATAAGTTTCATATATCCTTTTTCGATGATTTTTATTTTCTTGTCCTAAACTGCATAGAAGTTTCTATTCTAGATGTATTTCAAATGTATTCATAGCATGTTCTGTAGTTTTACTGTTTGTAGGTATTACTCACCCGATATATCCAAAAAAGTCTACAAAGCCTAACACCTTCTGATTACTAAGTAACAATTGATTGAACATGCTACCACCAACGCTCGCTAGGTTTTCAAACGGGCATAAAGATGAAAATCAACATTTTTCTACCATTGCACCAGGAAGAAACAAGTTCAGTGAATTTAACAACATAATGAAATTTAAATTGAATTGAAAAAAAACTGAAGTTTTCGTTTTTCCACTTCGTAAAAGAAGAAGTGTTGTTACTGGATGCAACTACAAGGGTAATACGGCGTTGAATACCGCCTATAAAATATTCTCCCTAATTGTTCAGAATTCACTTGTCACTAACGCCGAAGAGATATTCGAAAACTAGCAAAGAGAATTCCGAAACGGAAAATCAATCACTGACCAGATCTTCACCAAAGGGCAGATCATGGAGAAGAAAACAAAATACAAAAATAACTATAACAAATAAAAAATAATAATAATAATAATAATATTCAACCACCACCACTTAAAAAAGCTATTTCTGAACCATTCACAACTTCTACGAACGAGTCATTCATTCAATATTGTTGAAACGATGCACGCTACTCAACTGATGAAACGGTTTTGATGAAAGATTCCATGCGTATGACTATGAATGTATGAACGTATGATGCATACACTCTGTACTGACAATATGACCTTGCTATCAAAATATCAAACACAATATGTTATATTCAGCTTTCAAATAATGATTGCACTTACAGCTCTTTTTACTTTAATTGCTCAGTCTACATGCAATGCTGCACGTTAATAAAATGCATTTCTGATAACAACAGGTTTTCCAATCGCTTTCCAACGGTTCACTTCGCACGCGTCATCCAGCCGTACGACTAGATCTACAACGCATGCAGCCGATCAACAGTTGCATCAGTTGCCCGGTTCATTTAGTAAAGTGATATCGAAATGGCGTTTTAATATCAACACTAAACAAAATGTTTCTTCCAGCTGTTGCCTTCGGCTTACTGTTTTGCAAAAGCGACGACAAAAAAAAAAGTAGATGAATAATACCCAGCAAAGTGCACTGAGCACGACAAAGTTCCCTCTGACCCACTTTCACTACCGGGCATGAAATAAACGGTCCCATTTAAGTGTTATCGACGTGGGTGAAATTCTCACTTCACGGAATCATTCTGTAGCGCCGCCAATGCTTGAAGCCATGATGGAAATCGAGCCATAAAAAGTCGCTTACGGCATACGATGAAGGTGAAGAAAGGTGTTAGACTGAAATGGATGCTGCGTTTTATCGCACTGTATCTGTATGGGATGGTGTTTTACGCGAAAGGCCCGCAAAGCACATCATTTCCGAACTTTCTTTTCTCAATAAGTGGCCGGATGAATATGTGTTTGTGTGTGTTTATGTGTGTGTGTGTGTGTGTGTGGACACCAGAGTGTGTCGAAAACAAAAACACCTTCCCTGAATATGGTTCGATTTTTCACCCAGTTTCGCTCAAGTGCTCAAAGGTAGTAAAAAGTGATGTCTCGGGGCTTTAAATACGAAGGAATGGAAAGGAGCAAAGCAAAAGGCTGTAACGCTTTCCAGTAGAAGGAAGTTAATATTGAAGTCTGTTTGTTATTTGGTAAAACAAAAACCGTTTTCCCATTCATTGCGATTTACCGTACTCGTTGTAGTCGAGTACAATTTTCGGTACCATCGCGTAACTTTTGGCGCGATTCGTTTCTACCAGCTCAACCGTACGCGTCTTTAACCTCGGGCGCGAGCGTCTCGTTGAGCAGATTGCGTGCAAGGTGCGAATCTGTCCCCTTCCCTTACCATTGTCAGTGTTTTTTTTTGTTTGCCACAGAAACGACCCCACAAAGATCGCACCTCCCGGGTCGTGGCCGGTAGCAGCGCGACAAGAGGCACGACTGCGAAGCTGCAGGTGCAGTCGGGAGAAGTTTTCACGAGAAGGCATGAGATAGAGGTAAATTATGAATGATTCACTTCATTACATATTAATGGTATTTTATGAGCGCGCTGCTGCATACCGGGAAATGAAGTAATTTCAAAGAATTGTTCCATCCAGCCGTGCCGCTGTTCTTCTGCGCGGAAACGGCACCGGTTGGGAATGGAGGCTTCATTCTCCCATCCTCCCCTTCATCTTATCAGCCTTTCCTGAAATATATGAATGTCCTCCCTGAAAGCCCGGGGAACCATTTCGACCGCGCACAAAAACCATGTTCGACCGAATGCTTCGGAATGCTTCGCTGCGCCCTGTTCCTCGGGAATGCGATATTTGCACCGGTCTATGAGGGGTATGTTTCCGGCACTCTCGGTACTTGTGCCGAGCGCGTGCCATGCGTACCAATCGGGGTGTGTGTGTGTGTGTGTGTGTCTGTTGTGCCAAGGCGAGGCGCACAAACGTGCCACAAATTAACACCGCTCTCTGCACGCTTACGGATCAACGCCGTGATTTTCAACGCCTTGCGCACACGGTTTGCGCGTCATAGTAATGGCATCATTACCCTACCTCTTCCTCTCTCACCCAGTCACTACTCCAGTGGCATTCGTGCGAACGTGCCAATGGAATGATGTGCCAATCGGTAGGAACGGAAACTAGGAAGGAAATTTTATACTTTTATCATTTTAACGTGTGAGTTAGTGCGAAGCGCAGCATATTGATGCGGAATAATTGAAAAGGTTCTTGCAAGCATTCGCACGCGTTGCTGTGTTTTAGGTGTTAATTTCCCTGCCAGGTAATGACATGGCAGGTATGGTGTCGGATGTAATCCCCGCCGCCGCAGACATGCTGGTTTTAAATATTGAATGTGTACCAAGAGTGAAACATGTCTTACAATTCGAGGTTTACGTTTATCGTACCACTTTGTATGCAAAATACCATAACCTTTATTTATAGTGTCGAACAGTATTGTACACTCAATGGAATGATAATGATTGGTTGCTCAATGAAAAGGTAACTAAAACTAGGATTTTTTTAATAAATCTCAGTTTTCTATGAACAATTCAATGCGTCAAACAGTTTGAATTGGGATTTAATGCCATTTCTTTACGTGGAACAAAGCGATAAACACACAAGCATTATTATTCTGTGTCGGTTTACTAAACTGTCTTAATTTTAACTTGTATCCCTCTCATGTCACCGGAAAATGCTAAATATAATATGTAAATAGTACATCACTTTATCATTCAATTGTCTTTAGTTTCTAATACTAGGGCAATTTGCAAATTGTTGCACACTTAAGGGAACAGCCAAAATTTAAGTTATTTTAGGCAGAAAAAATAAGCCAAAAAATACTGATTATTCAAAAATTCTATTGTCACACTTCTAAAACAAAAACTCCTACATCTAGTATTGCACACTTTATATCCAATTATTGCATACTCTCCAATACACTGAAACCGACGAAAAACAACCCTAAACTGGGTATGTTTTCAATGGAATAGTGTTTAGGACAATACGCAACGCTTTTACATTACACGTTTTTCAGAATGCTGCAAAATAGGTAAAACACTTAAACCTTCTGCCGCACACCAACAGAATAGGCGACAGCTTTGCGCTGTGCAATATATAGGATCAAAGTACATTCGATATAATATAAAAAAAGTGTTATATTTGTTTGATTTCAATCATTCGCCCTGTGATGTACTTTAATTTGTGAGACAACATTTTGAGCAATTTAGCTAAGAAATATTGTCGTTTTAATTGAAATTCGTTGAAATATTTTCATTTAAGTTCAAAATCAAAACAGTGCTCTTTAAAAAGACTAGTAAAAAATGTGGCAGAAATGCTCAATATTTAAGGAAGAATGCTAGTTTTCTTCAATTTTTTAAAACTGCTTGAAGAAACAATAGTATGGAACATAACGTAGAAACGTAGTATGCAAAAATGGGGTAGTGTGCAATAATTAGCAAATTACCTTATGCTATCATTGTTTTATTTTTAAATCGATATAAAATTAAAAATTAAAGTTAAAAACACAGATGTAAAATTATAAAGCTAAAGTTAGATTCATATATGTATCCACTGGGTTTGCTCCCGTTGATACTTTATTACTTTTTCCAAAGAGTGATATATTTGTATTTAATCTCGAATAATCACTTTCGTTCAGCTATTTGCAACTTACAACTTATGCTAAGTCATTTTGGTCGATAGAGCTATTAGGTGCGTTAGTTTTAAATAATGTCAGAGAAATCAATATTCATAGCCACATGAACGAACAAAAAGAAAGCCACATATACTCCACAAGGTTCCCACGATGCACGAGTACTACGTTTCGATCGAAATCTGGGTCCAAAATAACATCCTAACCACTCTGCAACACTACACAACAAACTCTCACTAACAGTCCGTTTTGGCAGACGAATGGAAAGAGAAAACGGAAAACATAAAAAAGCGCATGCATTTTCTCGCCGAATGAACGTTCTGCTGGGCGGAATTTGCAGCGAAATCACTACATAACTGTCATGTTTTGATAATGTCGACCACAGCCGACAAATTGTGGCCATGCTAGTATGTTGTTGTTGTTGTTTTTTTTTCTCTCGTATTTCTCCCTATGTACATCGTTCCATCCAACTCCCGCAGCGGCTGCACAGTGAAGAAAGGCATCATTTCCAACGGCCCAACGCCTTCGGGTGGAAATGTTCAAAATCAAGAAAATAGATGTGCTTTTCTGCCCCTTTCCTAGGCGCAAACGAGAAACGGTTTGCCGCTGCTTGAACGCTATTCATGCGATTCTGCGTTGTCCTTTTTTGCGCGACACCACTACAACCAATGCACCAATAAACCTGCCGAGCAGTGTAGCTTGAGCAAATGTAGATGTGCTGCAAAGGATTTAAAAAAAACTACCAGAAAAGCAAACGAAACCACTGCACCCGACGCGTTTGCAGCGACTTGCCGATGGGCAAAAGGGGAAATCTGTTCAACGAAAACGAACACGAAGGCATGCGAATCGGCCAGGCGGGTTTTCATACCGAAACCATTGCACACTGCTGAAAGGAGCAGATTTTCCTTTCTTCAACCACCTTTTGCAATCCCGAGACGGATTTTTGGTGCAGAATAGAATGCATTCCAGAACACCGAAAGCACACACACACACACGATCAAGACGATTCTCTCTATGCCATGGATGCGCCTTTTCTGTGGTGTGCAATAGACAGATTTACCAGCATAATCCGCATGATTTCGGTCTAAAAACAATTTTTTGAAGCAACATCTGTTTCAAATGCCAAACCGTCTAGGTTATACGGCAATAATAATAAAGCTAATAATAATAACACTTTCATATGAATCTGTAACTATCCACGGTTCATGCCGCACCAAAACCACCATACTGCTGCACAGCTTGCCGTGGATTTTTGTGTTATGCACCGCAGCTGAAACATTCCTAGCTTCCAGCACGATACTGTTATCCGCTCAAAAGCGTATCGATTCTTCTCACGATCAATGCTTTCCGTCCACCAGTTGAAACGCAAAGTTTTCCAACCCGGTGTGTGATTTCCGATCCTATACGGATTCACCTTCCCCGGTGAAGGTAAAGCATATAAATAAGGCAAATGATACAGTCACTACAATCACTCCAGTGGTAGAGGCAGCCAGAAAAAAATGACGGCCCCCGCCCGTCAAATGTGTTCCACATTGCGGAGAAGATAAATTGGAAATATTATTAGTTTTCCCTGTCGTCGAAGTCGATGGTGCCGAAGCCGGGATTTTTCGATTTCCTTCCAGCATGGTACGCCCTCTTCCTCTCACACACAAAAAAAACCAGTGGAAGGAAAAATGTGTCTCGAAAATCCTCCCGTCCCTGTATAGACGTGACAGAGAAGAAAGTGTTTCGCCGCGTTTTGCTGTACTGCTGTTTTCTCTGCTCTGTTCAACGACCCTGATACACGTTTACACGTTCTGCCGGCGACCATAGTTTGCACAAAACTTCTGAAACGAATGGCAATCGCACGTAATTGAGCGTAAAATTGTTCACATTAAGGAAAGATGATCGATTTGCCCAAAAGTTTATCGATTACAAGGTTTTTTGGGAAATTGTAAGCTGACTGACTGTATCGTAAGGGCACGCAAAAGAACTATTTTTTTACTAAATTATGGAAAATATGTTTGTTTTCAAGTCGGGCTAAACGCATTGGAGGAGTTTTGATAGTTATCTGTCTGTGATGTCGGCGAGAACAGTAGGTTTGTCGCAAAAAAATAAAATTTTACCAATTTTTCTAAATAACGCAAATTTCATTGAATTAAATCTGTCTCTAGATACAAACACCAAACCGCAAATATTGTCGTTGTGCTCATATCAGAAAATCAGATTATCTGATTATCATGATGATATTATCAAATTAAAATTATAAGGCCTAAAATACAAATTGAACAGAATTGCTTTTTGCGCTTTGCTTTTTTAAACTAAATTTAAAAAAAAATATTCAAAGTAGTGCCAAGAGATATGTTGACTTCTGGGGCACATTTTGCATTAGCAAATTTTTATATTTTTGTTTTTAAACATTATCATGATACAATCCTTTAAAACATGAAATACAACACTTTATGCAGAAAAATAATGCTATGTCCCTATTTTACTTGTGGTGAAGTAAAAACACAAGAACAAATGCAGTGTATTATTTAAACAAACTAAGAACAAATCATACCGGACAAGGAGCTGAAGAAGTAGAAAAGCGTTTTAAAAGTGGTAAATTGCAGTGGTAAATATACACACAAAGCTCTTAAATTACTATTTAAATGTGTGCTCTTATCAAAAGGATCAATCCCCTGTTTCAATAGTTCTTTAGCATTAGTCTGCATTTCGAGAACTGTATTTCATCGTTTAGGGACAGTATTATTTTTTAATTTAAAAAAAAAACACACACACACAACATACTCCAGCCGCTGCCAGTTCGCTTCTCTTACCCTTCGCAAAGTGAAGCAATTGTAAAAAAAGCATTATTTCCAAAGACAATAATCGTTGCCGGATTTAAATCAACCCCACAACTCTAGAAGCAGCTAGAAACATCCATTGAAACAACTTTTCCAACCGATGAACTGCTCACTCTCAAAACTACCATTTGCACCGAAATGCGAGAGCAATTAAAACATCAGCTTTTTCCTTTCCTACCGGCTGCAAGGAATATGAGCAAGGTAAAAAGTACACTTTTCGCCTTCACATTTTGTCAAACAACATAAGCTGACCTGCACTCTAGACGCAAGCAAAAACATAGAGTGGCTCAGCAAAATCTCGGAAAATGATCTCCAAAGCGTGGGAGGGGGGGGGGGACGACGACGATGGAAAAAAATGTTCACAATTCGACTACTAAATCGTACGGTTGCAAAATGTGTGTGATGAGAAGAGGAGGAATAAAAACAAATAGCAACCCTCGACAGTACTTCCATCCGCTATAATGCCAAGAAGTCGTCGATTCAGCTGACAGCGGAATACACAAAAACCCACGCTCCTCCCCCACAAACACTTTGGTGGAAAACAATATGGGAAAGCTTGCTCAAACACTCACCTTTCGCTAATCCTAGCATGCTCGATGCGACGCTCCACAGCAGCAAAACTGTTATTTTAATAATCTCCATGATGCTTTTTTGCCTTCCGTCTGCTTTGTGTGTGTGTGTGTACGGAAGATAGTTTTTCCCGAAACGTTTTTTTTTGTTCTCCTCCAGCCAGCCAGCTAAAGGGCGCAGATGATGATGATGATGATACTCGTAAACTGTGACTCAAATTCCGTGTGGTGCTCGTCGTGTTCGCCAAAAAATGTCACACGCCGCACAAAATTCATTCACCGCGGAACGCGGGCTGACCTTTCGTGAGGGTGCAGGGGATGGGGTCGGATGGCGAGGAGTGCGGAATGCAAATAATCGGGTCGAAATACGGGAAAATGAAAATGGAGTCACAGATGGGTACTGGGAAGCATCACAGAATCTCTATCGCAGAAGAGAGAAACAAAAAAAACAAACTGGACGTTTCTCCACTACGAATAATTCTACCGGTCCTCACTGGAGACGATGGCTGACGATGACGGCCGTGCTGACCGGAAGTGGGATTGCGGACACTGCCTAAACTAAAGGAAGCACTGTGGGATGTTTGGAGAAGGAGGTGGCTTGGATAAAAACACAACTTTTGCACGAATAACAACCAAACGGAAAAGCTCGTGGGAAGAAAAAAAAACCAATGCAACCGCGCGGTAATTCCACCGAACTGAAATTGGGGAAAAATCTGAAGCACCACACAAACACACGCACACACTGCGGTACACACATACACACGATAGAAACACTTCTGCGCTTGGTGCAAACCCCAAAAAAAAAAGAATCACGCTTAAACGCCTTTTTTGTTGCTTCTTCGGAACACAATCACACACAGAATCACACACACACACACTCACACCAGAGCTACACAATCACAAACACCGTTGCACTTTGATGGCGGGTACGGGTAAAGGTGGTAGCCAACTTTTAAGCCTGCCAGGCAACGCTCGACGGGTTTAACCCTATCTTCTCGAGCGTTCTCGGCGGAAGATGCAAGAGCGTGTAGCGTGTGTACTTCTTCTTCCGGCGATCGCCACAGCGAGTCGGCGGTCGGAAATCGGATGGGAAATAATCACTAAAAACACTAACAAACAGTGACGACTTTTCTTTTTGTGGTCGTTTTTTGTTTTGCCTTTCTTTTTTGCCTTTCCCCTTGCTGTTGCTTAGGACGATCGAGTGGATCGGGGGTTTGATCGCAGGTGGGAGCTGGCCGTTTGCCGTGTTTTGCGTTGTGTTTGGCGAGCGGCGAATTTTCAGAAGATGGTTTTCACTGCGCCTAGCAACAACCCTACGCCGGGGGTGCCGTTGGACATTCGCTGCCGCCCATTTGCAACCCACGTGCCACTGGCGGATGGCCCGCGATGGTTCCCGCTACAGTATTGCTCGTGCACTGGCACGGCCATTGTTTTCACTGTGACTAGATTTTAACTTCCCGTATTTTTTTGGGCAACACTGCATGGGTTCCCTGCTCCCCGGTCTTGGTGTGTCGTACGGCACATTGAGTTTGGGGAGGAACTTTTTCGTATGTTTTGAGCCGTTTTTTTATCTTCTTAACGATGATCGTTTTTATTCAAACCTTCTAGTTGCATTCGAAACGATGGGAAGGGAATAAAACGCGAAAAACGCTTTCCACTTGCTTGTCTATGCGGGCTGACAGATTTTTTCTCGGCTCCAAATTATTTCTTCTTTCACTTTCACACGAACTTTGTTTCCCTGTTGTTTAGTACCACACTCACAATCTGCCATGAATATTATTATGATAGTAGTATTTGTTTTTTCTCTCTCACTCTCTCTCTCTCTCTTCTTTTCACTTTCTCATTTTCCCTTCTCTTAACCTATAAAGCAAACCAAACAAAAAAGAAGATTTTGTGTTAATTCATATAAGCTTCCTACTAGTCCCGTTCTTGCCGCACTCCACAGCCATTGTCGGCCGAGCCTGGCGAATCTCGCTAAGCCTGCTGCAGGGAGGAAAATTATTATTCTATCAGATGTGTCCGCTCGCCGTGCAGCTCTCTAGCTGCACTATCCACTGCTGTGCAGACACACGGATGCTGTACAATGTTTCAACAGTGAAGCGATTTCCCCTCCTTCCCGTTTAGTACGATTTATCTTTCGTTTTGCCCGTAAGCGGGTTCCTTTGTTACGCCCGGGACTATCTGTTTACAGCGCAGCGCTTTCATCGGGCCTGTGAAGTATTAGCATTTTATCGCGTTGTACCATTGCTTTTTTTGTAGCACCACGTGTTGTGGGTTTGTTTATGGTTGTGAGGTACAGTTTACACGAGAAGAATCTGAAACGGAAAGAGAAGAAAAATAGAATCTTTAAAGTGATCTTGATTTTTGTGAAATGCTGTTTTACGAGCTTTTGTAAAATTAATTTATGATTTAAATCTCAATGTTTTGGGAAATATATCAATTTAATGCGAGAACACTAAACAACTACACATATTATTTAAATAATCTTATAAAATATATTGAACATACCAAAGCAATGATTGAATGTTGTTATATTATTAAAAAAAACAATATCTCATTTCGCTACGTTTAAAAAAAATCCTCAAGCAACAAATTCAATGTTTATGCAATAAAGACAAAAACAAATACCATCAAACAAGGTGCACAAGATTTTTCTATGAAATGTTTTTCCTAAACGATCAAGCAAAATAGTAGATTCAATATAAAAACTTCTGAAAATATAATTCAAGTATATTTTGAAACCAATTTTCAGTCTGCCAATTCTTGGATTAACTCCTTTCTGCCTAAATGGCCACTATAAAGTCACATTACTATGGACTTGGAATACTATGGAATTTATCATGATCCAACAAGAGCTTTTTTAAAGGTCGGAGGTCGGCAGTTACAATAAAAATGCTAATCATTGCAGGGTTTCGAATCATTTAAGAGAACAGTTCAATAACTCAGGGGAATTCGGTAGGAGAATGTTGCAAGCTTGCTAGGGAAGTTTTCAATCATAGAGGGGAGTGTTGCAATCGGCAAGGGGAATTTTGCAAGCATACTGTGGAGCTGTCATCAGACCGTGGGTGCCAGAGTAAAAAGCTTCAACTTTGTCCCGATGATATTTTCTAAAAACATCTTTTGGAGTTTTTTTCGTGTGACATTCAGCTGTACACTTGATTAAGTAAATAAATCCTGCTACGGAGCCATTATTAAACATGATGAATTAGTTAAATTAATGAACATATTCTAGGGTATTTACAGCGGCACACACAGTCTGTCAATTGCAACACTCCCCTATATGGTTGCAAACTTTCACAGTATGCTTGCAACATTCCCCTAACCATTTGCAACATTCTTCTAAGTGATAGAACCATTCCCTTATATGATTTGAAAGCCTGTATAAATAAAATGATTAAATATTGAATATACTTATCAATTGACTAATTGTTCTTATTTCATATTTTTTTAATCACTTTAATGATTAAACTTCGTAATTTATGAAATTCATCAAAATTGTAATTTCGTATTCACATTGCAGCAAGCAGAGCAATTCAGAACGCATAGTACAAGTAGAGGGAACCATTTGACACATCTTTTTAATTTAACTTTTGTACGTGTTACATTTTGAAGCAATTACATACACAAATTATCCATTATTACCACTTTACCGTGAACACTAAACCGCAAGCATACAATCATCTTCAAGCAAGTCTTAAAAAATGACTACTCATGGGATGTACAGTACAGTAGCTTTAAAGCTCATGTCAACCAACATAAACAATCATTACAATTATTTCAAAACAAACATTTCTGCGCGCCTTTTTTTTACTGCATCCACATCTCTTCAAGCATTCAAAGCAAAACATCATCAAAATATCACTCCAACGCTAGTGCAATTATAGTTCCCTTTCACGGCATCCTATTCCCCACAAATCTGGCCCGATTCTGCAACAGTCATTCCCATTTTCGTTTCCATTCAGATGGGTCACAAAGGCTTAAAAACGAATTCCCTTTATTGTCTCTACCTGGGTGCCTCTTCCGAAAACAATACATTCCCAATAAGAGGAATCACCCCGCATCCCCTCCAGTCCTCACTGCCGGCACGCTACCATTTTAATTACACAACGATCCACGGAAGCTCTTCCAGTGCGGCATACCAGACCAAAACCAGGCCGCAGCAAATATTTACTCCCCAAAGGTACACAAAACAAGGCAACCCCTAAAACATCCTTACTTAACCCTTATTTGCGCTTTGCGTCTCCTTTCCGACCCTCACCCACAGCGAAAGCTGGACACCCTTACCATCTCCAACCAGTTTTTGCCCGGCCGGTCTCACCGTCCCTTGCCGATCCCTTGTTCCAGTCGGGTGGGTGGCTTTCTTTCACTTAGCCGCTCGGACGACGGAAACATGCCCAAAACATTTTCTCACTTGTCATCAAGTGAAACCGAAAATTATTTTATCTTCACCCCAAACGGACCGTAGGAGTACCCGCTTCCCCTCTCTACCAGGGCGCCTTTTGCCCTTGCGCACCACACTCCGTCTGGACCGAGAGGCTTCTATTTGGTTGCGACAACAAAGAAACAAATGTTGCTTTCCCGTGCCGTGGGTTCGGTTCGGGTGCTTTTTGCTGGAGTTCATGTTAAAAGCTGCTTTCTTCGTCTCTCTCGTCTAGGAGTGTTTTTTTTTCATTAGAGGGTCAGTCAGTTCAGCATTGATAGCAACCTGCAAAATCGTTCCGGATTTCGGGTTTTTCAAAGTCTCATTAACATCGTATCAAAAGGTTTGCAGACGGTCGTCAGCCGACCGATGTGTATTTAACATCTCATTGGGGAAATGGGACGAGCTCGGGCCGGGACAGGCTGGGTTGGTAATGAGGCAACAACATTTTCATTAGATGTCCCAAACTTCCGGGTATGCTTTTCTTTCCGGTGACGAATCTTTTCAAATCACCGACCAAAAAGCTCACCTCTGAATCAGGCGAGGTCTCTAAAAGACCGAGTTGCATACAATGTGGAATAAAACGAGATGATTTATTTGAATATTTTCACTCATTCCACAGCCAGCTTTGGACAGATAGTTTAGGAAGTTTTTGCAGCATTTTATCATTTATTGCTGCCGAACCTCACAGATAAAGAAAACTTTGTGCGCTTTTATTGACAACTATCGGGCGAGCAATTAATTTAATCCTACGATCCATTTACATGCAAAGAACTTGCACAAACTCTACCTTCTCCCAAATGATTGCACATTTTTGTTCGGAAATTCCCCGCAGACTCTATACACCCCCCAGTACCAATCATCGTCGCCTGTGCCCGTGAGCCCAATATCTCCTTAATATCATCACAATATCTACGAATTCGATATTTCCTTCCACAACCGCATCACAACTGCCCCGCACGGACAAGAGCTTTCCTTCCCCACAGCCGGCTCAACCAACAGCAACGGAAACTTTCCGTAATCAAATCGTTAAGATACCTTAAACGCAAAATTTACGACATGTCCGTCCGTTTTCGCCAACTATGTCGAAAAAGTTAAGCCAAGAAAGGCCAAGAACTGTTTGTTGTGGGTGCATCCCACACACACACTTGGCTCGCTCCAATTTCCTAGCATTTGGCCAATTTTCCAAACTTCCCATTCGGAAGTGTGACGAAGAGGAGACTGGCATACTGAGCCCCACCACCGCAGGGAAAAGCGTTTTTCTTGCCGGGCAATGGCAAAGTCAACCGAGACTAACTTTTCTTTCGGGCGCAGCAGCTCGGCACAGGAAAATCGTTCCAGCTCGGTTGCTTCTGTAACAAGATTGAGAAACTGTCCACTCCTGGCAAAAGCCACACACCATCCACCCGCTTGCGCTTGCCCAAGCCAATTGATAGGAGGTCGATGCCGAATGGAAAACAAAAGTAAAGCGGCTCGCTTCCCGTTTGCCCTCCACGAAACCACGGTTCAGGCTTCAGTAAGAGGCTTTTTTTGGATCGTTTGGGTTGATTTGGGGCTCCGAAACATTGAACCGCCAGCCAAAACAATCGACAACAGAAGAATATATTTTTGGATTTAAGTTGAACGGTTCCGCCGTCAACCATCCGCCCCAAACCGTAAGATTCGATTGAGAAGCTGTAAAGGCGAAGGCTGCGACGAGTTCTAGGATTTGGTTCAACCGATACACCCTCGCCCTCTTGGGCGCCATGGAGACGCCCGGACACCCAGAAGTTGAAACAATCTCCGTCCCATTGCTCCTGCAATCATCCATGAAACGTATATTTTCCTTCCAACTCTTTCCTACAGGCTCTTTTCTCCTCCAACACCAGCGGCAGCGACCACACGAGGCAAAGGATGAAACAAACAAATAAACGTACGAAAAAAGGGGCTCAACGTTACAAACCATCAAACCGGCGTGACCTTTTGTGTCACATTTCGATTCCGAAAGCAAAACGGGAACGGGTTGCACAAATAGTGACGCCAATGGTGTGTCCACACAACATGTGCGAAACTCGCAAACACACACATACACCGTGTGTTTGCCGGCTGTTTCAATTGCATGTTGGGAACGAGCTGAAAAGCTGCATGAAAAGTGATCCCATTTTCTACCAGCGTGTGTGTGTATCTGTTTGGGTAGAAATTTCGGTAAAATATTGTCACGCAAAGGACTTCTTTGTGGAGCGGACCGAACGGAGCTATTTTTAAAACTCGAGACTAAGTTTGCTTTCAAGAACTTTAACATGTTGCAGGAAAATTCCTGCGCAATAAAAAGTTTGTCTTGCATATTGGGCTGTTAGATACTGGGGAAAAAGAAACGAAAAGTGTAGTACAGATTAAAGTTTTATGGGTGTTTTGCGCTGTGTTACACTTAGACATCTGCTTCATCTGTCAAACTTTGGAACAGATTTTTTAACTGAAAAATCAGCTCTCTTATCTCCTAGTAATATTGCATAAAAGCAATACAAAAGTTACTTTTCTTCTAGATATATAGATCAATATTCATCAAACTAAGGTCGTTGTAAGTCATTGTGTCATATGATGGGTGAAAATTATGTCAAAAGAAATCCTATAAATAAACCTTTTTCTTTTTTTCTCTCTCTCTCTCTCTCTAAAAATCATTGAAGGCATCTTGTACCATATTGAAATATTTCAAAGGATTATCATCAGTAGATAAATTATCCCATTTATTGGTATTGCCGGGTTTTCCTGGGATTCTCATAGTTATGGGATATTTTCTATTCTCTCTCAAAGCAATTGGACTTTACGTGACGGAAAGTGAACTGTACTGCATCATTTTCGAAATGGCTAATATGGAATCCAATAGGACTTTACAATGTGTCTGCAAAAGAAGAGTGCCGTACAGTCCCACCATATCTTGTTCACTTTCAACAGCAAAGAGTGAACAGTATGCCCCTAAAAGCCCCTGAGGTGGAGTTTATCTAAAAATTATTATTATTAATTTATGTTTAAATATACTTTGAGTGTATTATAAAATATTTTTCAAAAACTTATATAATTCTTAAAATATTTTTCAAAAACTTTTATAATTCATAAAATATTTTATGTAACTTATATAATTCATATTATAAGAACTGATTTTCCAACATTTGGCTAATGCTTCGATTTAAAAATGTTAATTCTACCCTATTTATACCTCTTTCGGGTTGTGCCGTCACAAAAGTTAAAAATATCAATGGAATATCAATGGAAATGAAAAATAATAGAGTTTCAAGTAAAAGTAAATACAACAATGATATTACAAAAAAATGGCCTTTTCAATCTAAAAGAGTAAAAATGTGAAACATTGCTTTATCTCAGTCATCACAGATTGTTTTTTTTTTAATTAGAAAATTGCTTATTTATCATTTACGGTTGTAAAATCACGCATAACGAGTTGAAAGTCATATGTAAAGTTTTCTTGCAAAAGCCTTTATTTTTTTCTATATTTCTTATGGTTTTCTTTAACGTAGTTTA
>KI919500.1:15248-53102 GCA_000473525.2 Anopheles melas | reverse complement strand
ACAACCTTTGGTGGATAGCAGCATGCACAGCGACAGCAAAACATGTCGGATTAATAAATATATGCTTCTGGTAAAAGATTAAGTCGTTCACTTTATTTTTCCCTTGAATAAACAAACATTGATTCGTTATACTTGTTTTAATCACGCATATTGATTTAAATTTGTTCGAAAGCTTTTTTTTATTTAAAACTAGTTTGCCTTCCATTAAACAGATTTACCAGTTTTCTCTGATAATACAATGACAAACAGAAGACGAGAAGGGCAACAGATTCGGAATAAAGATGCGATTTATCTCTCCAGCCTTGCAAGGATAAAGCTCAATTAATAACCATTACCGTGAGCATCCTTATTAAAATTCACAAAATATGACACGCAACGCCGCTGCTCAGATTGCAGCAAATCATGACGCAACCAGACAACAGCCCGATACCCAACAATCTTCGATAAATTCTGGTCAAAGATCATTGTCGTTGACAGGAGCAATTTTACCTTATGCTAATGAACAACAGTGCTGCTGCTGCTGCTGCTGCTGTTGGGCGCGAAAAAGTCAGTGCTTGTTTGCATAAATTTTACCATTCAACACCGAGACCCATTTAAGGTAAAATACGAACCAACAAAAGTGCTTTCTCGCTCGAAATGCCACACGCACGGGCACTTGTTTTCTCACTCACACGCTGGCAACGGTCTGCGCGGTGCCGTACTATTTCGGTTAATTGAACAATTTACTTTCCCCCATCGTACTAGCTTTAGCCCCGTTGCGATGGGTAGGATTAATGGGACAGGATAATAACCAAGCCCAAAAGATAATCGTTAAGAGCATAACTTCAATACAAAGAAAAAGACAACCTGCAACGCCAGACACTGCAAAGACACGTGAAGACGTAGTACTTTATAGTAAGTCCCGCATACCGACGGTTATGTTTTGGGGCGGTACAAAATTACACGAGCGGACACCCGGTTCTGTTACCCTCCCATTATCACTTACTCGATGGGGAAGGATGCTACACTGCTTTCGTGCCAAATTAGTAGGCTGCAAAGTGAGATCGTAAATGGATTTATAAATGAAACCGTAGTGGCAGAGCGGTCAGCGTCGAAGATATAGTACAAACGATACATGATGGCTTAGTGACGATATTAGGGGTTTCGTACTTTTTTAGGAATCATTATGTGTTAACATGCAGAGGTAATAAATAAAAAAGTATAATTCAAATCACACATAAATGAAAATTAAAAACAATATTACAGCGATGTGGCATAGTTTCTTCAAGCAACTGATTTCAACCAAAAAGGAAATAATATTTTAAATTCTAAACCATAAATTTTTAAACATGGGAATGACTTTTAATGCTACTTTAAGTATATCGGGAAACGATTAACAGTTTATTGCTGTAAACGAGTTGAATAAAGAGATACAAGGGCACCGCTAAAATCCTTCTTGTTAAGTATTCATATACAACTTCCCATCGCCACACGGCTGAGAATGTGTAGGAAAATGTATTTTAAATTTATTTCAACGACTCTGTCCCCGCTGTGTTCCAGTGCTTTCAGCTCAAACGACGCAAATGGGTTTATACCTATTTCTTGCCCGTGCGTTTTGTACTGTTCTTACATAGTGCTTGTCTGACCCCATCCGTAGGTGCGGAAAGACTCATAAATAAAAATTAACCTTTCACGATGGGAGCGAATGGTTTTTGTTTCTACTGTTTTGCACTATCTTAAGCAAGGTGTGTTTTATTAATTGAGACTAGTCAACTCATTAAACACCGATTTATTTTTATTAATTTACTAACAAATATTATTCAATCTTGAATGAGTGTAAAATCACTTTAAAACTTTATTAAAAATTGCCATTTATACAAGCACAAATTGAGCCATCAATAAAAGCAAATGTTCGTGGCACGTTAAATTATCTCACAGGGCAGATGAAAAACGAAGGTTCCTTGACTTACTTTCACACCACCCAGGCCATCATATTGGCTGATTGGATACACTTCGTGTAACCTTTAATTAATTATATCTCTTGCCTATCACCACGAACACTCACAATTCTCTCTAAAGGAAAAAACAAAACAAACAATAAAACGCAAATTGCTAGAAAATCGTTGCAGGGTGTTTTTTTAATAATCAAATAGCTAATTTCCGTGCAAACTTCGAAATGGTTCATAATGACTGCAGTGCTATGCATTTTTAATTCGGAAACCAAGTATGAATGGTTTGGCTTTTTCGGATGTTCTGGTGAACGTTGTGCATTGAACAACAGCTTCGTCATCTACAATTACTTGCCCAAATAACATTATAATTATTTAAAAAAAACTATTGTCTGAACAACTAAAAAACTAAACTAAAACTAAAACTAAACTAAAAAAAAATATTTTGTAGACTATTGTTAAAGTTGACTAGTTTGTATCTATATTTCGTTTAATAATAGTCTTCCGAAGCTATACAACTAGAATTGATAATCCCACAACACGATACGTAATTTTGCCAACACACTTTCGCTGAATACTTTCTAGTTTCGATCATTAGCGCCATTGGTTAAGTACAATGAACGAACATTGCAAAACGATTTCAATCACCACAATTCAAACGCTACACGTGCGCAACGTTTCCACGTGCCATAACTTGTAGGATTTCTGTGCCCAAACGCCCTTGAAACGAAAAACCCACAGAGAACGCATGCTTTAAAACGTGAAGCATACTAATATCCCCAACAATCAATACATGCCAGCCTATGGCATCGTTCCCAAATCGCCGATTCTCTTCCTTAAAGACACACATTATCATGTACGTTGCCATACGATGATACTGTTCAATGTCAAAAGCTCGCACACACAATCTCACATTCAAACATAAGCACACATTCGAAAATGTCGATTTCTGGCAAATTCTTAATGGTCACGTTCCTGCCCGATCGGCCACTAACCGCATCGATCCGGTAGGCACGGTGGTCCTTGCATGATGTTGCAGCTTAGTGTACTAATTGAAAACAATCGAGCAAAAATAGCTTACACTTTGCTGTGTGGTTAGGTCATGCTCGGCAAAGCTTTAAGAGAAGCGTACTAGAACCGGATAGTTGGGGATTTGGTAATCAAATTAGTTCAGGATCGGTGAAAATTGTTTCAACCATCGTGTAAATTAATGGCAGTTTGTCGTATTTTTGGTAGTTTTCCGTGTGAAAACTAATTCAATTATAGTAACGGGTTGGGAATCGTACGTTATGATAGTGTGTATCAGCTGGTGGACAAACAACACCAACACGCGTGATTCGCCTCTCCCTTTTCCTAGCACGTCTGATCTACAACCGCTTCGTAAACATTCACGAATATTTCCGTTCATCTTGATATCCGTACAATTTATCATGCCATCAAACGCTGCCAAGAAAATGAACAGCAACACAGAGCCTGGCCCAGTTTTTGGCCTTTTGGATCAATGCCAACCCTGCTCCACGTGCCCAAGTGGAGGCCACACATCGATCCGTAGTGAGTCACGGTTTACTCTCTAGCAGCAGATAATCATTAGTGTGGCCGGAATATAAATGATTATACCTCTATCGGCCATATGACCCAAGAAGCATGATAATAAAACGGATGCATCTAGGCGATAGACCTTGCCTCTTGCAGTAAGAGTGTGTCTGTGTGTGTTTGAGTGTATTGGTGTGAAACGGGCTTTGCAGCTTCCGCCAATTTCGTAACCAACAATCTAGCAACCGAAACGAAACGGCCTTCCGAAACACGATTCTTGCGCACCAGGCACCATTCGTACATTCAAGTCCAAGGTTACTGTGACAACGCCTACATTTCGGATAAACATCCAAGGGCCGAGGAACGCGTCACATACCTTTATTCTTGGTTTCACCACGGCAGCAGGGCTGCGTACGTGTGAGTGAGTGTGTGTGTGTGTGAACAATTTGTTCACACACTTCACGGTGTGCTCCATCCGTCGCAAGTGGAAGAGGCTTTTACAGTCCGTCGGTTCGCGGTTCGCGTTACGCGAAAAAGTGATACTCGAAGCGTGACATCAATCTACTACGACTTCCGCCTAGCAGCGCACGGACGATTAACACACCTTCGTCCTTGGCCGTAGATGTTGGTAGCTGTTACTAGCAGGTACACACTAAATACACCCAACGACGACGCAGACATGTCAACCCAAAAGCCCCCAAACCAACGATCTCTCACACCGTGGAGAATTGTGTTCTACTACGCTTACCCACCTTCTGTGACGAGCGTTCGAGTGGTGTTGGGTGTTCTTTCTTCTGCTCCGCTTTACGAAACTAACACGGTACAACAGCTACGGTAACGGTGCGTGCGGTCGTGATGGGAAGCAATGTTATGGCAATGTTTTTCACAACCACTTGGGCGCGACGATATCTCTCCCGTCAGCTCATGAATGTCGATGAGGAAGAAAATTAACGATTCAAATATGTCGTCACCATGCACTGCCCTTTACATGAGGCGTTCCGCGGTTATACATTATTCCATGTACACTACCGATGAACTGCTGGTGGAGGTCTTTAAGCCATTGATTGTGCAACGGGATAGTGTCAACAGGATGGGTATCTTTTGTGGTTACGCGTAGTTATTTTTCTACTATGATTATCTGAACTTCGTATGGTTTGGATTCACCATAACATGCATTCCACTTTTTATCTCTTGTGCGAAACCTTAAAATTGGAATTGGATTTGGTCTAATACTCCCATCCTTCGAAGTCAATACAGACTGTCCCCGAGATATGTTAAACAAGTGGACCGAGAAAAATCTGCGTATCTATAATTTCCACGTATATCGTATTTCACGGTTTCAACCAAAATGTTGCTTGAAACGTTTCTGACCACTTAATTGATTGTTGGATGTAATTTTGACCGAATATTAAAATTTATAACCTTGTTGAACTAATCTAATCGATCGAATTTTAAGATCGATTGGAATTTTTTTTTCATTTTACAATTGATATGTCAAATCAGTAAAATCTACTCAAACAACTGTGAAAGGGGCCCTTTCCGTTTTAAGTTCGTAGGCTAAAATTTCAGCCTGTCAGCTGTTTGCATTGTATAGCAGTTTTCGAGCAGCTATCTAAGTGGGTATATTATAAAGATGGGCTTATCCCAAGGAGTATGAATTTAGAAGGCTGATTTATATCGCTTCTGTTTCTGAATGAAGATTTAAAGAGTGCTTTGTGTATTATTCAAGCCTCCAGAAAGCTTTTTGAACAAAAATGTATACCCATATTGTCAAAAAGTGATTTTCAAATTAGGTTATAAAAAACATGCTATGAGACCACCGGGGCTACATACACTTTGATTCTGGATTCCATCACCAGATCTCTTTAATACACCTTGGGATAAATGCAAACACCACCTTGTGTTGCCATTTTTCGAGCAGGTACTCGAACCTAATTCTAGCTTTGAGGCTAGAATAATCTAGACTGAAAATTTCAAGCTAGTTTTATGTGTGTCTAACTCCATACAAAACACTGACTAGAATCGTGAAGGGCCCCAAATTCAGAAAACCGCGAATTTCTGAATCCGCGAATGGGAGGTACCGCATATCTCGGGGACTACCAGCAATTATGAAGATATATAATGTGAGAAGAAAAAAACAATTTTCCGTCTATACAATGAGGATTAATCATCTCGCGTTGCGTTCGAGAGGAAAAGACCCATGTTCAGCTGAATCATCACACAGTTATCTGAAGCTTGAAAATACCAGCAACATCTTGGCACGAGATGAACCGAACTCTGCTTGAATTAACTTTGTTTTTTGTTTTATTCTTCAAAAGAGTGTAATTTTGTTTAACTACCTCGACGTTGACTATTTGAACCAAGCGCTGTCAAAGTCCATTTTTTTACGCTAAAGAACAAACATTCGAAATATGGGTTGCAATAATTTAAATTCCAATTTCATAATCCGTTCAACATAAACAATAAAGTCCCTTTTCATATATGTTTCACTATTATGCTACTGTCCCGCAATTTAATCCGTAGACCGTTCAGACGCTAAACGCTAAACCATTTCTGACCGATGCTGTTTGTGGCGGTGTTGGCCAATCGAACGGCTGCTGACCAGACCGCGTATGCAACCGCGCACGTACGTACCGCACTATTTCGAGAGCCCAAAATCCAAAATCAAAACAAACAACCGAAACCAACGACCGACCTCTAAGCATCAGGGACGGAGCTGCTGCTGCTGTGCGTGAGGGAAGCTGGCAGAGACGATTGCGCGAGAAGGAGCTGGAAAAACACGAACGGCTAGCAAAGGTTTTGGTCAAACGCATAACATTCATCTCCGCTCAGTAGAGTGCCACGGCCATCATCACTACCACCACCATCAGCATCCAAAGGCAACGAACTCGGTGGAAATCGCTGCTCGTCCCCCACTCAGTTCGCCCTCATATGCAAACGCATACGCATACTCCGCTCGGTTTTCCAACGCCACCAATCCCGCGCGCAACACCACCGAACGCATGAAAAGTCCGAACAGAAAATTTAATTATGCCCACCATGCAAATGCACGCGACCGCACGCATAAAAAACACACTGCACCGCACCGATCAGATCAGGTTGACGTAAGCTTTTGGGTGTGTGTTTGTAACCCTTGAGCTTTGTTTGTCTCCGACAACATAGCACACATACACACGTACGGCATCAGTTTGCTTGTTTCAATTCTTTCTCCAGGTCGTCAAACGGTTGAACAAATAGGGAACCTTCACCTGCTTTACCTAATCGTGGTAGTGCGCACTGTACCGGTGTGGGCAGGAAACAATCGCGGCAACAGCAACCGTCAACCGTTAGGAGCTCCAGATGACAGAAAAAAAGCAAAAGGTTTGCTCGGGCTTTCTCCATGTGCTTTGGAAAAAAATACAAACCAAACGTACACAGTGCCAGAGTGTGGTAATGCACGTCTCCCTTGCGCAAATGGCGAACACAGGCACGCATGGCACTTTTGCTGCGCACGTTGATAAGTTGTTTGAAGTGCTTAAGGTGAGCTTGGACCAAAACCGCGCACTAAACGTTACGCAACAACCTTCCGCCAGCGGAAGCTCCACACGCAAGTGGGGGTGGTTGAAGGAAGCTACAGACATCGACTGCGGTCATGTTTGCATTTTTTTCACTCAACTACAGCGTATTACATTAGCATGCTTGGAGAGAAAAATGTGTTATCCAAATTAAACAGGTTTGTTTTTTGTTAGTTGAAATCCGCAACACATCCACTCCCACAAATTGGAAACGAGGAAAGGTTCTGTCTGCCTGTGCGCATAAGGAAAGTGCATAGATCCGTACCCACAGTGCCAGCGCGCACTTTCTTTCGCGACGCTTCACCACGCTCCACGGCAGAAAACATTGCGGAACTGCTGCACTGTTGCTGCTGCTGCGGTTTAAGTGGCGTACTTGTACCCCAGCAGACCATGACGGGAGGACTGAGGGTTTGTATGGTTAGTACAACCGTCAGGTTTTTTTTTTGCTGCATTTTTTGTTCGATCTCTCTCTCTCTCTCTCTCTCTCTCTCTCTCTCTCTTTCCCTTGATCTAAACTCGCTCTATCCGTTCGATCTTCACAGTTAGGCAAAGCAGTTTGGTTTCTTTTTCTTTCCCTCGAAAACCGGAAACGGAGTACTGCTGCGTACATGGGAATGGGTGCGCAAAATCGGTCGTGTGGGTTGGCCGCGGCACCGGGTGAAGGAGAACACTAACTTTCACTTTCACACCGTGCCCCACCACCAGCACCATCCCCCATTTCACCCGCAGCAATAGAGAGCGAGCGAGGAACACACGGGAACACGCGCAAGGCGTGAATCAGGTTTGCGTAGTCAAGCTTTAGAGTGTCGATGTCACCGGTAAAGTGGAATGCGTTTTTTTGCGGCCATGTGTGGACACAAAATTCAGCCCCAAACCGGACCAAACGGAAAGGCTTCTTGTCTTCTCAGCCTTTGATGGTGACACGTTGGGGACAACAGTGCGGTGCGCCGGACTAAAGAGTGTTGGAACGATTGCGGCTCGCTTAGTAGCGCCTGCGTGAAACCACTTTCACGCAAACACCAGCACCACCGACAGCAGTGCAGGCGCGATGAGAGGCCACGATGAGGGCAAATACGACTAACTTTTGTACGTTTCAAGATGGGCTGCTTTTGGCTCGATTGAAGCGCATGTATATAAAAAGGGGCTCCCCCGAAAATCTCGCGTCTTGAACGCCAACCGATGTTTGACTTTCGCTTGCATAACATGTGCGCCCTTGCACGCGTGCCGCTGGTTCAAGAAGAAACGAGAGACAGACAGAGAGAAAGAGAGAGAGAGAGAGAGAGAGAGAGAGAGAGAGAAAGAGAATGTGAAAAAGAGAGAGAGCTAGCGAATTGCCGAGGGATACGATTTATTATGACATTCGATACTTTTCAACAAAACAAAACACCACACACGTGCTTGTTTGCTGTATTGCGAGCATGTTTGTTTGTGGAATACGAAATCAAAGCTGAATTCAGGGTTCGAGGAAGCGAGAGAAGAATAAAAAAAACCCTATAATCAAATAAACTTCCACGTGCAAATGCTCTCGTTCAATTCCAGCTCAAACGGTTCAATGGGTGTTGCGTAAGATGTGAAATTAAATTTCTGTGCTGATCGGAATCAGATCAATTATTTGCACTTCGCACACTTAACTTCACCGGACCCGGCCGATCAAGCGCCGAACGAGCGAAGCACAGGCACTGTCAACCGCAACTGGTTTCCTGCCGCCAGGAGGAGGCTGAGTTTAAACACCAGATATAAATAACAAAATAAAAGGGACGGCAAGAAACGTACGCTATCGCAGCCACATTCGTCACCGTGGTTGTCAGCTGATAAGTTCAACAATATTACATCACCATTGTCGTCCGAACGGTGCCGCACTGTTGTTGTCGTTGCGATCGCTGGACACTCTCTCTTGTGCTGTGTGGCTCTGTTCGGTAGAGTGGAAGGCCCAGGCCCAAATGCATACGAAAAACTTCGGTCCTTGCATGAAGAGCATGATTAGACTCATCTGTATGATAAAGTCAGGTATGATAAATGAGCAGTAAAATCCCTCAAGGACAAACCCTCATGCTTCTGTGCGGTTGTCATGGCGTGAAGTTGTCACCTTTCCGAAATTCAGATACTAAAGAGCATAGTGGCTAAGTCACCGATCGAGGGATGCGATCAAAAACAACGCACATAGATCGAGGAACCATGGAGCCGTACAGGCCACTGCTGCACACAGTGACAGTGCCTGCCGGAGAGGAGGTTGATAATGAAGGCGACGTCACCTTGAGGCGCGTTTGACACTGGCCAAGCTGGATCCGACTTAAGCCCGACCCTGTCGTAACCGGGGCCCTTCGCTCGGTTCAATCACACACTGCGTTTGAGCCATTGCTGATTTCGGTAGGAATGGATCAGTTTTCAAACCTTAGCCCTTTCAGCCTTTACCTTGGCCCTATCCAAGCACTAATCGACTTGTTTTTATGCAAAAGGAAAAAAAGTGTACTTTTAGATGTAGTCTTGACATTTTTACGTAAACAGTTTACATAAACGTAGTAATGATGCTACTGGAGACATCGATGACGGTAATGATACCTTTACAGTTGGAGCGATTCAAATACATTATGATACTTATACATATAAACGCTGCTCGAAACATACGCGCATTAAAGTAGGAACTATATAGCAGATTGTTATCTTGTTTTGTTATCTTGTTATTTTGTCACAAAAAAGGCTATTATGATAACGAACACTATAGATCCGAGCATTGTTGTTGCATGGAAAAATCGGGCCAAGAATGTTATAAATCAGAGCATTATTTAATAATTTAAAGAACTATCTTTCTTTACGTTTGCTCACTCAAACTCTTATGCCACGTACATAACATACATGCTTAGCTTTAGCTGGTTCGCTATGTTGTGCTCTAAACGACACACACGAAAAACGACATTCTTAGGTTCGGCATTCTTTCACAACTGCCAACTACAATCATCTGCATCATGTTGCTATTACCTGTTATTTTTTATCTCTTGCTTTTCACATCAGGGCCCCTTCACACATCACACATACACACCAATGCAACCATTCACCACATCAATACCGGCATAATATGCCTTCGGACGGGGAGAGATCGATTCTGCTATCTTCCGGTCAAGTTCACAAGATGCTTCTACACTCACACACGCGCACTGCAATTACCCTCGATGCTCGATTTCAAACGCAGGGCACGACACACAGCACGAGGAAAGGAAAATCGCACGCGAGAGCCTCGCGCGCCGTAGAAACTCGCGATGTTTACACTTCTTATCAATTCTGCCCCGCCAGGCACTGCCACACCGCGCCACCGTACATCGCACACCCGCGCGTCAAGCACAGCAAACAGCACTTGATGTGCGATTGTATTTATTTCTTTTGCTAGCTATCTATTTTTTTTTATTTACTTTTTTCGACACTTCTAGCACCACGGAACATCACACCAGTCGTGGCATGTTTGCACACTCACTCTAATCAGCACAACCACCGTGCCACGGTGCCCGCCTGGACTGCAATATGATATGGTAGAGACAATTATTTGGTTTCACAGCTGCACACGACACAGTGCGCACACACACACTCAGCACTGCGCTCGACACGGATGCTGCAAAGTTCACGATGGTTGGATTGGCTCTCCTTCATTCCAGCGACACTTTTCGCTGCCAGCCCAGCTTCGTGCACGGCACACTAACCTCTCCCCCTAGGACACGATCACTGACAAAGCCAGTGCTTGAACGGCCCTTCACTTTTGAATTCGAGCAAGTGCCCACAAAATCAAAACAACACAAATCTTCACTGCGGCTAGCGACTAGCGGGTCACAGAATGCTGCCACACTGACACGATTAGCATTGTGCCTCGACGGAAGCAACAGAAGCGACAGTACAGAAAAAAAACAAAAACAAAAACCACCCCTGTTCCACTATCGAAATGTTTTACTTTGGCGTTTGACAAACTGACCCTTATTTGATGAGCAGAGCAACGGTTTGATTAATTTCACAACCATCACAACTATGCGTTACCAAATCGGCCGAACCTGATTTGACGCTTTATTGCGATATTCTGTGTGCCTGCTTTATAGGCTTCAGTAAACTTTCTACTACTAAGAAAAGTCAATCGAAGTCGCCCGCCCGGTTTTCAATGCGGCAAGAAACACGTACGCAAACCACTAGCGCGAACTTGAGTGTACGGACGAATCGATGCGACTGAAATGGGGTGGCATACGCAACAACCCAGTCGATGTTGTTCGCACAGCGCACAGGGGTTGCACATTGGGCTGATATGTTGTTATTTCAATTGTGGACAATTTTTTTAAATTTGTTATGCACAAATATTAAGAGATTTTGTACTAAAATCGATTTTTTGTAAACAAACAAATATTTCACATACTGTAGCTTAAAATTTTGAATTGATAAATAAATAGTAATAAATAAACATTCGATAACTCATTGATTCATTCTAAAGCAGCATAATAATGATGTGAAAAATAAGTAGAAGTAGTATAAAACAACCAGCAAGTAGAAAAATAACCACATCCAGCGCTGGAAACAAAATGTGTGGCATATAATTCGTTGTATTCTCTTCTTACAGTTGAATCAAAATTGTTTGTTTAATTTTTTTAATGCCCATTCATTGCAAAACGATTTTAACGGGTCAAGTAAAACCCAAACAAACATTTGCAAATTTGAGCTTTTTGAAAACATTTTAGCAAAATAATTTTTTGTCATTGATACTCCATTTGTGTGCACTATTCGCCTCGGAGATACACAACTGCGAATGCCAAGACACATCTGCGCGCGCACACGCAACCACAAATCCCGCACACGATACAAACATCTTGGCAACGAAAAAAGTTTCTCTTTCTGCAAAACAGCTCTTTCCTGTAGCCTTCTCCTCTTATTTTGATGGTAAAATCCACACCAAAGAACAATTGTGCAATATAACAAAACTTTGGAATAATTACAATGATGTGTGAAATGTGTTAATTCCTTTATTTCCTATCACTACACTACACATTGGGGTAAAAACAGCGACGGGTTATTTGACAAAAACCGGTCTCGTGAACGCAAAAACTATCGTTTTGCTTTTTATTTACTTGGGAATCGGAAAGTAGAAGGTACGACAAAGCTGAATAGTTGGTTTGTTTTCCTTTTTTGATTGCCTTCCGCACTTCGTCTCGCTTATTTCACCCCAACTTATTCCTAATCTGAATTGGCAGGCAAACGCTCTCGCTCTTTCTCTCTCTTTCTCTGTCAACTCTTTTTCATTCACTGTTTGTCACACGGGTTTTCATCTCTCCCACAACAGCAATGTATATAACACGCCTCGCAAATAATGACTCGTTTTTGCGTGCTTATGGAATGTAAAGGGTGGCTAATGTGAACCATCGGATTGCAAAGAATCATCTTTCACAACAATTTTGCTCACTGACACTTTGCACACATCAACGCTATGCGAATATCTGTACACCAAGCTTCAGTCACTGTACATTTCGATGCATTACCCTCGCCCTTTGCTTTGAAAACAAAAATATCTGACACGCTTCCTAGCTGAGGCGTTCCGGCAAAAAGGCAAACCTCACAACAACCCTTTACGGTTGCTAAGAGCTGAATTAAGTGCCATTCTTTAAAAAAATGTAAAAAAAACAACAACACCACTGTAAACATTGCAGGTTCTCTTTTGCACCCAACACCGTCCTCACTCACACACTTACGCAAATTTAACAACTCAACAACACAACACAGCTGCCGTGCACGCCGCACGGAAGGGCAAAGTTTTTTTTTGTTATTAAAAATAGACTTGCGAGAAAAAATTGCGTTCTGCTCTCCACTACGGACTCTACTCGACTGAGAAGCTGAGTCAGAGTATCCGTTACGAACATCGTTCCCGTGTTTGCAAACTATGGGCTTATACGCAATTTGCTAAAGTAAGTACTGTAGAATCGTTTTATTTTACATATAAAATCATTGCGCTCTATAGAGTGAACAATAAATTTAAATCCATATAAAATGATTTCATAGGCTTGTGCTTCGATGCCTTACTACGAACTCGCAAGTGCATTATTTAAAAATATACACAAACCATGAACATATAACGTATACATTTAATAAATAAAATATTATTTAAAAAAAATATGAATCATAAATTAAATCGAAAATAAACAAAAATCAGTACGGATAAACGGAAAACGTCATCTTAATTTGACAACTAGCGGCGCGACAGATTGACTACCCTTCTGACAAAGTTGCAATACTTCATGTTGCATCTAACCTCAGCTGGTTAATAATTTTTGAAGGTAAAGTAAATTAAAAAAAAAAAATATTTGAAATGTATGCTCTTAGCGTAAATATTTATGCTTTTTGAAATATTTATTTTTAGGTTTTAAGCAAAACTTACATTATAATTACGATTTCATTCCTTTCTTTTGCTTAAATGGAAATGGAGTGTTTTGGATTAATTATGTTTTGTAGTATCAAAATATTGAAAATACACAAAAATGCAAATAAATCGTTTATTAAATAAATTTTACCTTAAGTTACGCTTTGCATTAAGATTAATTAAGATAAAAAAATAAATTCCAGTCGAAATTGCATTACATTAGAGCTATAGATTTAAATAAATATTTAAACTCTTATTTCTATATAGCCACAATAATGCACATAATTCGTAAAGTTTCGCAAAATAATACAAATATACCATTTTTTACTCTATAATTAGCATTCAAACAACTTGAAGGAACAATGTTACACCAAAAAGAAGCGTCTGCGATGATAAGGGTTATGTTGCTTAGCATAAGCTTGCAAAGAAAAAGCTTTCGACTAGTTACACTACATTGGATAGCAACTGCTCGAATGCTCGGGCTGATGCGAGCTTTTATGCGAAAAGCTTTTATCATAGCAAAAGTCCTTTCAATTTCTTGATTTTTTCTAAACTGTAGATTAAAAAAAAAATCACAACTACATCGGACTGTCTCCTAACGATTAACCTACTAAACGATTTTTCTCCTTAACGAATAAATCTAAATATAGACTAATTGACAAACAACAAGAGAGCAACGTTCCATTACGTTTTTGATAATTTATTGTTTGATATATTTTTTATGTTTTTTCTTCATTTTTTAAATACAAATTAAGTCTGAATGTACTAGCCTTATTTTAACCATGGAACCAACTATTTAACTTCCCATACGTTGTATAAATTGTATAATATTGTGCCATTTAACGAGCGTTTCGTGTAACTCATGAGTGACAAGAGTGGATTCAACTCCTTATGCTAGGGTTCACTGCATTACTATTAAAATAATAATATGTATACGTACCACACACTGGATCGGAGGCATTGCCACTGGGTACTGCAAGAAAAAAGATACAAAGCAAATAGTTACAGTTTGACAATGTGTAATACCACAATAAGCAACAAAAACTCACTACATTCTTCACATTGCATCAAATAGAGTCGTGATGCACGATGGGGACCTAAAAAAAGACGGAAGCCTTCTAACCGACCACCAAACACCTACACACTGTTGCTCCCAGGGGAAGCGGCCTTCGATTCTCATCCCATAGAAAGTGGCGATACATAAGACAGGAAAAGTTCTTTTCAGTATCGGATTCGTGTTCATTAATCCCCCAGCGGATTTCGACTGGTACTCTTCATTACAAGACGCAACAACAATGACGGGCATTCGAGTTTCAGTACTCTAGCAAAGACATTTGTAGTAGCTACAAAGTCTTGTCTCTTTTTTGTACTTCTGCCCGCTGCAACCGTAGCATAGATAATTGTTTACAAGGATTTTCCTCTTCGCCCCTTGTGTATATAGCTCAAGGTTAAAACTTTTGCTTCAGCACTTTTTCCCACACGAAGGGTAAGTGGATGCATACGCCCTTGTCGTTAGGGCATAGTTTGAAGCGTTTTCAATATCAGTCATTAATATTATAATTTTAAGATTAAGAAAAATAAATCATATGATCATTTTAGAAAACATTTGCTGAATATTGAAAGAGCATAAAAATCCTAAAAAACGTTTCATTTTTCGCCATGTCTACCATTTTACATTTTGTACAATAAAAATCTTTTCTATAAAAAAAACAATAATAATAATGTATTAACGCCAACAGAAAGGCAATAAAACCAGTTTTACTTTCAGTATGACGTAAGCATATAACACGTGTTGTTAGTGCACTATAAGAAGAAAAAAATATCGACATAAGTAACCATAACCAGTTATTAACCATTCAAGGTCGGCAGTGTTTGTTTGATGCATATATCCTTTCATCTTAAACGAGAGTATTTCATTGCCAAAAAGTCCGACTACCAAAGTTGATGTTCGATCGGCTTTCAATGCCAAAAATAAACAAAATTTTACTTATAATTATTGAGTTTGAATTTCAATGTCAGTTTATTGCAAATGTATTTATGAAAATCCATGTTAATATTTGTTTTGTTGACATTATTACGATTTATTTCCGAAAGAAGATTTATATCAACCAATACTTGAATGCTCCAATTCAAAGTATTCATACTCTAATTGATATATAAACAATGAGTTATAGCCCCATAGAAAGATTATTTGTAAACTCGACCGTATCGATCCATTCGATTCCTGGTAGCCTCCACCCACCACCAAATAACCTTGAACCTGCGACAATTTCTTTCAATTATGCTACCGAGCTGCCTTCTTATCCAATCGACTGCTGCACATCGAATAACTGTCATTTTCCTTGATTAAACTGGCACCCCTGCGCGCTTTCCCCTATCCCTTTGCAGGAAAACAACGGCCTGCACCAGCGGTCGTAACAGTTCGCTGCAATGGAAGGAGCGTCGAATGAATGACGTTGATGCAGGTTGCATGTTTACAGTCATAAGCGAGTGCGGCGTGGCGTAGGTTCGACGACCGAGTGTGCACTTCCCTGCAACGATCGTGCACATTCAAAGCAGGAACTGCAACCGGTTCGTACGTTACTCGCGATGCTAAGATACGTGGCGGTGCTGTTCACTGTTTTTCTGCTCAAACTCCCGCTTCTTCAGCTGATGAAGATCCGTCACTCACGGATGGACGGGCCCCACAAACCGACCGCACTGTAATGAACGTGCCGCATCAGGCGAAGCACTGCAAGGTGTGGTTTTACATTTCACAGATTAAAACACATCCGTTCTCGACAAAATGTTACGGCGTCTCCGTCGTATTGAAATGCGAAATAAAACAAAAGACAACTACACCGGTAAGAATAAAAGTGATTTGTCCTAGTCCTGAATGCGACCATCATTCATCTTCCCTCACAAAAACACATCACGTACTGACTGTGACACCGTTTTTTTGTTTTCCCAGTCTTGTTGTATTCCTTTTCACCTGCGGAAAACCGGAGGAACAACACAAGGACAACATCAACACAACACGTAAAACAAAGTATGTGTGTGTGTTTGCATCCTTCTTCCTCCGTGGTGAAAATGCGGCAGGAACGCTGTGCACGTGAACGCTTTGCAATGCACTGTCGGAAAATTGTCATCACAGTACGTGCTCTTGACGATTGTCCTCGCAACCGCACCAAAGCATAGCGCAATGGAATGAGAGTGCACTATTTTGTTTCGCTTCTGCAACGACTGCACCGAGCAGAAAAGGAGGAGTTTTGCATCCGTTTCTGGTTTGTCTGCAATTAAAAGCGAGCGTATGTGGAACAGTGGTTTGGAGGTGTGATTTACATCGAATTCAATCGCAACAAATTTAAAACACGCTGCTGCGGTACGGACAAGAGTTTTGCACGTGTTTTGGTAGGTGGTGCCGTTGCAACCGATAGCAATTAGATTTACTTTTCCGAATACAAACAGTAACGCTGTAGCGGAAACCGTTTCCTTAATGACTTTGTATCTAGTTTCATAGGGAAGTGGAGATTTTTTTTATTTATTGTTGCTCAGAGAATGTCCATTTGATGGCCTAAACTATTATTAAAAATAAATATATAGTTCATGCTATGCTTAATTGAATTTCTCTATCCTTCGTTATCCTAACAACTAGTACACTGGCATACATTTGGTTTATTGTTTGGCCTTTGCATTGAGTAATCCGAATTTAAGTACGGAAAATATGATAGATTCATGATTTGAAATCAAAACAACTGTAATGTATTATAAGAACCACAGATTAAATTTGTATAACTCAATGTTAAAAGAACAAATTAAAAATGTATAAAGTAGACTGATTAAGAAAAAAACACTTTAGTATTGTATGACAACCACCAAAACATGCTCGTTATTTTAAAAATATTGAATGAATGATTCAGATACTCGGTAAGTATATTTTTAAGGTTTTTCCACACTCTAAATTTATTCATTTTTATTTTCCACTCTTTACGTATTTTATCAATGATGGTAAATTAGATTTCATTTTATTCATTTTATTTTCATGGGTGAAATATTCTGCTTAAAACCCAATACCAATGGGACCGGCATCCGTCATTGGCGTCACACACACATCTGTCCAAAAATATCTCGCCATGCCCACGACCAAAGCACATAAGGTACGAAAAACTCACACTTTTTCACTTCATCCCCATCGCTTTAGTAAAGAAAATCATGTTTAGGATCGCGCAGACGGCTGGTTCACATTGAACCAGACCCGCCGTTCGATGATATGTCGTTCACCACGAGGTGCTGCCGAACGCTTGCCGGCACGGTTAAAGCACCCGATCGCCGAAAATTTGCGTTCAGTTTAGATTTTGTCGCGATCGCGGCTGGAACGCAAGCACCCAGTATCTAACGGGTTGGAACCGACCGAACCGGACCGAACCGAACAGAACCGGGCTGTAGAGGAAGTGGCAGGATGTCGAACCGATTTGGGCGGTTGTGGTTTACGGTTTCCATCGCGTGTGTCGCAGCCGCTGTGGGTGCCGTGAGCAGCGAAAGTGATTTACGGGCTCTAGAATGTGCGTTCTTTTCACCTCTTTCTTTGTGATAATCGACCTGTTTAGCCATTATTCGGAGTGATTTAGCAAAATTTCAAACTTTCCAAAGGTTCTTATTCTAAGTGTATGCTCTCGTTCCAGTGTCGGAGTACTGGCGGATGCCACGCGTGTTCAAGTATGATGATTACGATATCTGCCTAAACGATAATCCCACCAATCCCTCGGTATACTGCGTAGTAAAGGCAGTCATCCGACCGGACAACAGCTCCGAAGTGTGGGGTTTGATCGAGCGGATATCGAGCAAGTGGAAGGTTAAGCTTAACCATGCCCATCTCGATCGTGGTGTTTGCGTACGCGATTGCGAAATGCGGCTGCAGCGCTTATCCGGCCGGCTAAATGACAGTGAGCTGCTCGTACCCAAGTTCAACACCAGCTACCGGGTAAATAAAACTACATTTCCATATTGTTTTCCGCCATTCAAATGTATTAATCTTTCGGTGGATAGAACCATCGGGCACTAACCCTTCATGTACAATGTGTATAAATTAATTATTTCAATCTAATTTTTGCATAATCTTCTGTTGATCATAACGGGGTTCATAACTCAAAAAGTAAGTTGTGGAAAATTTTATCACAATCGTGATTCCAACACATAAATAGATCTTCGTAATAAATTTGTTCGAATACAGTCAGTAACTATACCTGCCAAATTATCATTACTTTATAGAAAACCAGTTTTAATTCAATAACTTATTTTGCTTATACATATTGGTTTCCACAATAATTCAATTGGCATTATTATATTTTAAAGTTATTAATTCAACTCAATTCAATTCAATTCAAGAATATAATGTAGTTGACCCATCGTAAATTCTCAACAAAAAATTAATTTTGCTCAAAACGGCATGCCAGATGCTTCTGCCGCTATGCTCACAGTGCGTAACGATGATAATGACGATACCTCAGACGTATCGCTTAGGAAAAGCTCATAATTAATTAGGCAACCGGTGCATTAGCGTACTTTGAATTACAGGTCACGATTGTGGCGATCGTTTCGGAATCAGTTCAAGGTTTGCCTGCTTGCGGTCCTCCGCTAGCCACCGAAGGTTCAATAAATGAAGTGACAACACAAAACAGTCAAACCGTTACGATTCCAGTTTTTAACACTTTTGCTCTTTGTTGCCATATTACAACTGGAGCGAATGAAAGAGCAACGAATCTAGGCGCAAAACAAATAAACCTCGAACTTACTCGTCCAAATAATAGTGGACCTAACAAACAAAACCGGATGCACGGGATATTCAACGGGTTTACTTAGGCACAGCTCAAAATTATTTCCCCCGAATAGAAACCAGTTTACCACAATATTTTACATTATTGGTCCGCGGTCACCACAGTATTCGGATTGCAACGCATATTCTATCACGTTTTGGTTTTGAACGGAATCCAGACCTCCGAGGTTGAAAGGGAAATTAACTTCAAAACCTGTATTCGATATGCGTGGTATCGGTTTTGCGAAAACGAGCATCACGTTCGATTCTTCGTACGATTCCGGTTCATTCTTTCTCATCAACAAGGTGTCTTCCGATTTCTGACTGCTCAAAGCACCCTGTTAACACAGACTAATGTTTTAGAATCATCTCCTAGAAGCATCTCCTCCTTAGCATGGCATAAATTAAATGTTACCACGAACAATCTTTACGGCGAACTATCTGATCGTCGTCATTTTAGGGCAAATTGGCTGATATTCCAGTCTCAGCAAGGGCCTATCATGAGTTAGGTATATTTTAGCTAACGCCTTGACATTGTCGTTTTGAATGGGACAGCAGCAATGGGTCAGACTGACAATCTGCTGTGACCCAGAAGGTAGCTTCTGCGGCGTCTGTTCAGCTTGTGTTCATTGTGTGTGTGTGTCTGTATCTATATATTTCCGGTTTATTAAAATCTTGCTCATCCGTTGTCAAAAGCGCTGTAGTAGGCCTTGGTTGAACAAACGCGGCAGACATAAACTGCGTGTTGTTTCAACCGTGAAAGGAGAGTTTGACATTTCGCACCAGTTTTTTAACCCGTATTCCCTCGATGGAAAAAGCAAGAAAAGGCGGTTTGGTGAACTTTATATAATTTTACGGTGATGGAGACTCAACATCTTGACATTGAAAATGAACATAATCGGCATAGATTATCATAAGATATGCAGACGAAAGAAAGGCCCTACTCCACATCAAAAACTGACATTGAATATGATAAAAACGAAACAATGAGTGGAAGGAAATCTCCAAACTGGAAAGAATTCCACAACACATAATAATAAGTAACTTTTCTTCTTGTACACAAAAGTATACTTTCAAACCAGGGACATTCAGAGATATTGATCAATATCGACAAAACTATTCTGAATTATTGGAGAAGTGTGTCAACATAGAGCTGTCGGGAGAATTCGGGCTGAAGGCGCAGACAGAAATAGAATATTGCGATAATAATACAGTATCCTATCCAATAGGTAAGAGTGCCATTAATTATAGGATAGAATACAAATCTATAAAAAAAATACAATTCATGTCCATTTTTTCTAGATTGGTTAGAAATAGCGTTTATAGCGGTGATGCTGGCAATAGCAGGCATTGTGTTTACCTCCAGTATGTACGATTTCCGATGCAAAACGACGCATGGGCTTGACCATTACAGACAGGACCTGCCGTCCACGAGGCAGATGTATCTAGTGTCATTTTCGATCATCCGAAACTGGTACCGAATCACATCGCGAGGGGACGATCAACTTAGCCACGATTTGCGCTACATTCACACCATTCGCATGATCGTCTTTATGGGAGTTACCTTAGGCCACGTGGTGTTCTACGCTCAGCCTAGAACGGCACTTACCATCGAAAACGTACGTATGCACGCGCAGGTCAATGCAATAGTTGACATGATTTCATTGAACTGCTTCCCAATCTCTCACCATTCTAGCGTTACAGCGACCTTTCGACTATGATAGTAATCAATGGTACCCAGATTGTGACGACGTTTTTCGCAATCAGTGCCATGCTACTGGTGCTGTTCTTCATGCAAAAAATAGAAGAGACAAAGAAAAAGGTCGGCATTGCGGAAATATTCATCATTTCCGTTGCTCGTTACGTTCGGTAAGAACCTGTTCCTCTTAGGAATGCTAGTTCAGATGTTGGTAACTTAAGCTAAACCTTCCTTTCTTGCTTCCGTGATGCCTACAATCATTGGCAACATAGACTAACTCCTGTGTATGCGTTCGTGATGCTCTTCGAGGCTACCTGGGTGGTGCGGCTGGCTGATGGACCACTGTGGCAGAAGGGCTTTGAAACTGGCCGATCGTATTGCCGCAAGAACTGGTGGGTTAATCTACTCTACATCAACAATTACTACAAAGTCGACGAACCGGTAAGCGCCGATCAAGAAGTCGGCAAGCAAACAATAAAATTTGATTTTTTATTTCACTATTCACAGTGCATGCTCCATACGTGGTACCTAGCAGCCGATTTCCATCTCTTTGTGTACGGACTTGTGCTGTGTGCAGTGATTGCCCGCTTCCCGAAAGTGCGGAACGCACTGCTGGGAACGTTGCTGGTGCTGAGCTACCTGGCAACTGCCGCCATCATCTATCTGAAGGAATATGATGCCATACCGATTTTTGCAGCAGAGTACGCGACTAACAATCCAATAATAAGGAAAAAATGTAAAACAAGCATGCCCATTCTCACTTTCGTTGCAGACAAATCCGGTACTTCTTCTGGTACTGGGATGTGTATCGGGATGCCTACGTCCCATCGCATATGTATCTGGTGAATTATACGTTCGCGATCGCTTGCGCATTTTATTACATGCACTTGGCAAAAACACGAACCAATTACCACTGGGTAAGACGTCATGTCATTGTGAAACAAAATTAAACGCTTTAATGCTTCTTATCTTTCCTGCATGTCATTCAACAGCTTATCAAGGTCGGCTGGTTTGCAACCTACCTAATGATTCCGGCTCTGTTTGCTATGGGTTACTTCTTTTATCACTACGATTTTGCGACTCCTTCGTTGTGGATGGCACTTCTGTTCCCGTTCATACGTCTGCTGTACAGTGCGATCATCTTCATTGGAGGAGTTGGCCTATCCTTTAGATTTTTGAAACTGTTGACCCGGCTATCAGATATCCCGTTCCATACGATCATCGGAAGGCTTACCTACAGCGCCTATTTGTGTCATTTGTGTCTGATTAAGATGTCCTTGTTTAACACCAGGAGCTTCTTCCGTTACGAATTGATTGATATTGTAAGTATATTTGGGACATTTTGTTTTTAATACAACATCATCTCATCAACTACGAATCTTCTGATCATCTGTTCGGCAGGGTGCAATTTGGGCGGCTTCCATGTTGCTTTCCTATCTCGTGGCTTGGGTGCTCTGTCTCGTGCTAGAGTCACCGTTCATGGCACTGCAGAGGCAGCTCTTTAAACGTCATTCGCGATCGTCAGATGAAACGGATCACTCGTCTAGTGCAGGGGACAATGGAATCGACAATACCTACTGTGAACATCCCGATGAGAAAAGCTTTAAGCCGAATGTGATTTTCAGTCAACGATTTTAGCTACTAACGCAAGTGCTATTGAAACAATTGCCATTTTAGAAATAGTTTAGTAATGTCCGAAGCTTCAAATGCCGTTGCAACTTGAACTTGATTGAATAGATGTTATTGAAGTTTGTAAAGTTAATGAAAAGTTAAAATAAACTGTCATCAACCAGTTATCACTGCAATTTATTTATTTTATGATTGAGATTGAAAGATGATTTGAATAACATACTAGAAAGCTGTAAAATGGATAATTCTCGTACAAAAACTTTAAAATCATTACAATTAAAAAAAAATCATGCTTCACAAAAGTTATTTCATAATTCATTGGTGAAATAGGTACATCATTTTTATCATTTCCTGTTTAATCGATTAAAAACAATTGAACAGTTGACCAATCGATCACGATCTACAGCTAATTGTAGAAAAAAACAAGCCAATGATCACCTTTTGCTAATATCACATTACGATTAATACTGTTTATGATATCCAAGCGACCTCCCAAAACGTACACCACGACGCATTACCGGATCGTAAGTTCGTATGCCTTACTACACCACGCACGGCCAAATCGGTATCTGTTACAAAATTTCGTAATGACGTTTCGCTTGTGCGCATCCTCCCCGTCCTTTCGGCTGATAAGCTCGTCCCAAAATATGATCGTTGCACACCAACGTCCAACAAACTCGAAACTTAACTCTTGCCGCGTTGCGAATGTGACAAACTTCCCGGCTCCGGTTCGGTGAAAAAAGAGGTGGGATAATATTAAGGGTGTAAAACTCATTACCCAATTTCGATCGTGTCTGGCCTCGGTACAATAAACCATAGTAGCCCCATACGTGAGAAGAAAAACGGTGGCTTACGATTGTGAAACGGCTCAATAAAACAAAAAAAAACATTACGCTTTTCCTTTCACTGCGGTCCAGCCAAGTACAGGGCTGTTCAACGTAGTTCGGCTCGGAAGACCTCCTTCTCGCGATGCGTCGACTCCCGACTCCATTCTCTTTGGTGTTGCGTTCTCTCGTTTCTACCGATTATCTGTTTCTTTTTGTCCGGCGCAAACTGTACGGATGGCTTTGTTTATCATTCTGTGCTGCCCTTGGGGTAGGACATCCAGCTTATGACGTCACGAAGCGGTAATAGAGCGTCATCTAGCCATCAGGATCGCCCCAAAAAGTAGTAGCGACAAGTCGAGCCGCTAGCAGGCAAGTCGTCGACCACCAGACGGCGTGCGACTGTTAATCGGAAAAGACGTGATCATGGTCTCGATCATGAAGCTGCTGATAGTGCTGGTGTGCGGTGTCCTGTGCTGCCCCGGATGGGTGCAATGTGCCGAGGAATTCAACAGTAAGTTCGATGAAGTGATCTGTGCTTCTGATAGAAAGTGATTGTGATGCTGGAATTGCCGAACAAAACTAGTGATGTAATTCGATTTGTAGCCCATAATAAATTAAGCCCCGCGATTTATACACCTATCTTGTGGGTTCTATCGTTTCCAGTGACACAGTACCGGCTGATGCCGCGGGTGTTTCATTTCGACGACTATGATGAGTGTCTTCGAGACGATCCATCCGAGCCGGATGTTTACTGCATGGTTAAGGCCGTAGTGCAACCGAACGCATCCTCCCCCGCCTGGAACGTAATTGCTGACTTCTCCAGCAACTGGAAGCAGCACGTCAACCACGCACATCTTGACCGTGGGCTTTGTCTCAGCGGTTGCATCCGCTTGCTGGACGAGCTGGAGCGCGCTAACGTCACGCAGCAGGAGCTACAGTCGTTGATCGTACCGAAATTTCAGATCAATTTCCCGGTAAATATGCATGTGATCAAGTAGTGATAGTGACTGTACTAGTTCAACGGGTACGCAAATTTTGTAAAGAAAAAAGTCCACACCAAACTACACAGCGCATCCAAGGACATTGCAGTTGTTTTGAATGTGTCAATGAGAGTGACCGCTCGAAAAGCACGTTCTATAAATTGTGTTATTTAAAGACTTTGGACAACAATCTTCGCTGGAAACAAGTTATTTTGGTGAATGTCAGCATCATCGAGTGCAATGCCTAGCGAGTTAATTTAATGTAGCTTTGTTTACATGGCAGTTATGTGCAGAGTGATCATTTACAGTGCCTATAGCAAAGTACATCTCTGCGTAGTTTGTTATTTGAAATTCGACGAGTGTATTTCAAGCGTTTTATGATATTGAGAGAGATTGTGGAAATAGGAAATAGTTAAGGAATGAAAGTGTTAGAAACCGAGAGAAAAAGTAATTTTATTTTTGCTTATATATAATTTAGTTTAAAAATTATATCTAATTTCATGAGCGTAAAATCATTGCTTTTTTTGACAGACAAAAAAACGCGAAAGAATTGAATGTTTTGGTTTCTTTTCTTTGACTGGAATTATTAATCGATTCTCATGAATAAAGAAACCATTCGACCATAAAGCAAAACAGCAAACAACCTTGCGGGACTAATGAAATAGATTATCCCTCCACTCACACTATGCTCCCAATTTGATGTTAATGTACAGTCATTTACGCCATTGCAGTACATCATCAAGAACGGCACGTTTCGGGGCGTGGACACGTATCGTCGCAACTACTCGGAGCTGTTTGCGAAGTGCATCAACTACGAGCTGCAGCAGAAGCATGGATTGCGTGCTTATACAGAAATCGAGTACTGCGACAGCAACCGGGAATCGTATCCGATCGGTAGTGTAGCCCCCATACCCTCAATGCCTGCCTTGTTAGCAATTTTCCTAACCTTTACCATCCTGCCACTGTCGTCATTATGTTTTAAGATAATTTGGAAATCGCTTTTCTGGTCGTGCTGGCCATTCTGCTGCTGGCGGTGTTTTCCTCTAGCTGGTACGATCATCGCTGCAAGCAGGACCACGGATTAGACCACTACCGCAAGGAACTGCCAAGCAAAGGTACTTTAATTGATGCATCAGCGCGTTTACTAACGATAGGCATCGATTAACAAAAATCCATTATATTCCCGCTACCGCAGCCGCCATGGTGCTGGTGTCGTTCTCCATCATCCGCAACTGGTATCGGCTGACGTCCCGAGGCGATGACTCGCTCAGCCGCTCGATACGATACATCCACGCGGTAAGGTTTATGATTTTCATGATGATCAACATGGGACATAACATCCTTTACGCACAGCCCCGAACGGCCATGACTATCGAGCGGGTAAGACACGGTACAAAGAAGCAGTCTGCGGATATAAATTCAACTTATATTATTATTTGCGGGATTTCCCTTCCTTTGCGCCCATTACTTTAATTACAGAAATTCAGCGAAGTTGATTCGATGATTGTTGCCAACGGTTCGCACATTGTTACCACGTTCTTCGTCATCAGTGCGCTTATGCTGGTCCTGTCGCTGGTAACCAAACTGGAACAGACAGGGCGGAAAATAGGATTCCTTGAAATCATTATGATTTCAATCGCTCGCTACGTTCGGTACGCAAAACTTGTCAATTTATGTTTGCCCTTTTCCCCTCAGGGAGACACCGTTTTTCTTGGTACATTTTCGGGCACAAACAACATATTCCCATGCAAACATGTTCTATGTACTAATTCCCTTACTTCTTGCTTCTTTTTTGTCATTTATGAATCAGTCTTACGCCCGTGTATGCTTTCATAATGTTTTTGGAAGCAACTTGGCTCGTGCGATATCTTGACGGTCCCCTGTGGCGCAAAGGATTCGAGACGGGGCGCACGTACTGTCGCAAACACTGGTGGGTCAATCTGCTTTACATCAACAATTATTACGCTACAGATGAACCGGTAAGTGGCGCTTTTCTGAACTTAATTTCTTAATTTAACCATCTTTTCTGTACAATTTTACACATAATCGATACCAACTATCATTGAAAATGACAAAAACATCACATCAAACACAGCACTCTGTGGTTTACACCATGCAGATAAGGGCCAACATGTTGATTAGATCACGTTATTACGCTCAAGTAGCTCAATCTTGGCGATTGTATTGTTAACGAAATTTTACAATTGCTCTCATCTTTCGTGCAGTGCATGCAACACACCTGGTACCTGGCAGCCGATTTCCACATGTTCGTTTACGGCCTGGTAGTGTGTGCCGTGGTGCTACGCTTTCCCAAATACCGGACGTACATACTTTCCTTTCTGCTGCTGGTCTGCACGATGGTTGCCGCCGTCGTGGTGTACGTGAACGAATACGAAGCTGTGACGGTTTTACCACCAGAGTAAGTTTTAAATTGAACGTTTTCGTATTAATTAGATTCATCCCAGCCGATCAATAAGTGGGCACAGTTAAGCACGCAAGCTGGGATAATTGTTCTCTTTCGATATTTGTGTGTATTGTTACTATAAATTCAGTTATCTTTCAAACCATAACATCTATTATACAGTACAGTTGTTTACAGTTGTTCCACTAAAACATATTTAGTTTCAATACGTAGAATGTTTATTGGTGGATTTTGAGGAACAATAAGACAATTATTGCATGCGAAAGCATTTCAGTATTATTAACCATTTAAATACTATTATAAAGCCCTTTTTCATGTTTTACAGTTAGACATTTTAGAAATGTTTTACTAATTAAATCAAGAATGTACTTTGATTGCTGTATTTTTTTATTTTCTATTAATTTATACTAGAACAATGTTTGTGGCCTCGTTATCATTATACTTCATTAAACATCCTTGCTTTTAAAAGATTCTCTACGGTCCCTCCTGAGTAAAAAAAAAAGTTTATCTAATTCATGTTTCACTGAGTATAGAATACACATTTCTGTTGAACAGAAAACGTGTTGGATGTAAGCAATGCTTCGAAGATTTATTAGTATCAACTACATCTCTAAAACAAAATTAAATGTCACTTTTGCGTCATTTTTTACAACATTGTGAGCCAATAACTTATTAACAAAAAAGAAGAGTACTACGAGTTTGATTTTGGTTCGATTAAATAAACAACAAATGTTATTTATCGAGTTAACTTCAGTGTCTTCCTATCGCCTTCTTTAATGCCTTAAATGTTTAAGAGTCCCGTTGAACAAAAGCAGGGGGTTTGCGCAATACGTAAACTAACTTCTGTGTCATTAAAATTAAACTTGAGTAAAACAGACTGACTAAAATAACACAAGTTATCAAAGTACAATTTTTGTTTTGTCCTTGCCTCACATGAAAAAAATATTTAAGCAAAAAACGTTTACTTTTTGAAAAAGACATTTAACGAAATTCATTAATCTATGTTAATCAAGCAATGACGCCATTATTGCATTGCATTTCTATTATAATACATATTAAATACATACTAATTACAATATAGTGTTCTTACCATTCCTCTTGGGAGAACAAATTCGCTCATTTCGTGTTATACGAGTTCCGAGCCCCACCTGCAACACTTAAGCAACCATATCCGTTTTGTGCACCTCTTCCCCCACAAGACCGCTTAGATTTTTCTACTGGTACTGGGACATGTATCACGGAACGTACCTGCCGACGCACATGTACCTGGTCAATTACACGGCTGCGATCATGGGCTCCTTCTACATACTCCATCTGCAGAGCAAGAACTTCAAAACACCAAAGGTAACGCACACCACAGCTAGTAGCAATGCTGGACTGTGTGGATGTTTGAATTATGCTGTGCGTACATTTACCACCATTGTGTCACCTTGTCCCTTGTGGTCCTGTGTTCTTTCCCCGCCGACAGATGTTTTCATTATTTTGGTTGCTTGGTGTGCTGGCCATACCGGGAACGTTTGTAGCCGGGTACTTCATCTACAGCAACTTGTTCGACACACCGTCCGTGTGGATGGCGCTTGTCTTCCCGCTCGGTCGCATATTCTACACCGCGCTCATGTTCCTGCTCACCATCGGTTTCATCTTCCGCGCCAGCAAGCCCGTCCTGCGGCTGCTCAACATTCACTTCTTCGGTATCCTCGGACGCCTTACGTACTGTGCGTACCTGTGTCATTTTTTCATCACGCGGGCCACCTCGTTCGGCACCAGACGGTTGGCAAATCTGGGCGTATTTGAGATGGTAAGTAAGGCTCGGAAGGTAAAATCAACCGTTCGCAGAAACAATTACTAGCACACGGAGCGACATGGATGTTGCCACTCGTGTAAGGTGTTACGCACTTCTTTCTCGCTCTCCCGCTATACACTCTGCATGTGCATATTTCATAATGTACTTATTTTTGCTGTTGTTGTGTCTTTCCTTCCTACGCACAGAACACCTCCAGTTGGTCGACACTCGTAATGTCGTACGTTTTCGGCTGGATGCTTTGTCTGATGCTTGAATCTCCGTTTATTGCTCTGCAGAAGATTCTGTTCGAGAGTCTGCATCGCAACAACAGATCGAACAACGCTAAAAGCAATCAGCATCTACAGGAGAACGTTCCAACGCCGTCCACATTTCTTGGAGCCAATGGGAAGTCTGCGAAGGACGATGTAGAATCTTACACAAACTCTACGGCACAGCAGACGGCAGCTTTAAGCGTGCATTGAAGCAGGATTGAACATGTAAAGTGTTTGACAGTCCTACTCATACCAAATCAAATATCTGCGTGAGCGAGGTACTACGCTTAAAGCAGTGATAAGGGGTAGCATGCAAGTGAAAAAGAAAACTCGTGCTTTTGGTTATACTTCATTTCAACACGAGCTGTTACATCAAACGATAGGTGATTGATTTCCCCAATGGATAAACATGAGTTCCAGTGCAATCAAACACTATGTTTCTAGTTTGTCATTGTTCCACCATTTGTTTTCATGAGATTATCGGAGAATGATTAGAAATGTATTTAGAAAAGATTGATTGTACAGGAACTTATATTTATCAATAGGAACATTAAATAACCTCTAGATTGGTAAAACAAAACATAATATTTCGGCATGTTTGAAAATACTTTTTAACCAAAAGTTTCTTTACCACATTCACGCTCTTCTCTTATCACACATTCATCCGTAAAAAATGTGCGAAAATACTCATTGCTTCTATCAAATGCAATGGATTTGATACTGTATAGATTTCAATCCTAACTTTAATTTAGCTAATAATAAATACATATAATGCCTGCTTCTCGCGTGGTTTGTGTTCACGCAAATACGAAAACTGAAAGAAAACATACACCACCACGGTGTTAAAATTGAAAATATTTTTTCATAGAAATAGCTTTCACTGACGTCAACAAAGCATCGATTAAAAATGATTGCATTCTAAAATCAATTAAGCATACTGCAGTGCAATGCACCATCCTTTCCTCCGGTTTTCCTCATTCCGGTCCGTTGAATTCACTTAAACCAGCGAGGTCACGACCGTAATCATCCTGCTTCAAAGAGGTCGCACCCACAACAGTGCGTCTTCATTAAAACTCGTTAATTATGGGTTTCAATATTGTTCCGTTGGTGTTGTTTCTACTGCTTCTTCAGAGCCAGACCACTGCGACCACTCCACCCGACATACATCCTAATCGAAGAGCCATCCTGATGGGCGGGTGTGCAGAACAAATATAACTAAGCAAAGCGCACAGCGCTACTGTTTGTCGTAAATAAAACTCCTCGAAGCAACAACAAAAAAAAACGTACATTCGCACATTCCCGCATTGCGGGACACTGGGAAATGGCGAAGGTCGCGCCGCTCAGGGGGCAAGGAATGGAATGGCGACCAACATTTGTGTACGCTCTGCAAACCTTCTGTTACTGATCGAGGCACGTTGCAACTTAGGTAATCCTGCGATTTTGTGCGCCTCAAATGAAGGTGAGAAGAGAAGCATCTGTACCGCCGCCGTGAGCCGGAATGCAAATAAAAAGTAAAAGCCCTCTCGGTACGGTGGCTAGCTTTCGGGGGGCTGGGTGGCAAAATTCACTACGGCAGAGGGTTTTTAGCGATTTAAATGGATCACGGAAAGGTATGGATCGGTGCGCTACGTCGCGTTCGCTGACGATGATGTAGCCTTAAAAATCCTTTGCTGATAGCCCGTTGAGATTTTTAAGCTTCCCTTAGTGAAAAGCAGCATTGAGTAATGTTTTCCGTATGGTTTATTCAGTTTTATTTCACCTTTAGCGTAACGTTTGTTCCCAGCTCCCAGCTTGCTGTGCCGGCAAGCGCGTGGGGCATATTTTCTTGTTCGTTAAACCAAGCAACACAGAATATAAAACAACGTCCACCCGTAGCAATAACACCGCCAGTCACGCTACGCCGTCAACCTTGGAACCTTGCCGAAATGGATTCACGCACGAATCCGCACCAGAAAACCATCCGCGAAGGCACATCAATTGATACTCATCATTCCTTCTCCCTCCTCCACAGGGCATGCACGCTGCGTCCTCTCCAATGCGGCTGAACTACACGCGAAGGAGCAGAGCCACCCGAAATTGCACACGAACATCCTTGACTTTCGATCGGAAAATCGTGCGGAGGGAATTTTCCCGGAAATGTGCCTTCATTATTCGCACAACGATGACGCTGGAAGAGTAGTGGAAATACACCAAAAAAAAAACGACCAGCTTAAAGGTTTTTCGAGCACCTTGCCTCAGCCAGGAACGGGGTTTGCAGGACGCGAACGCGAGAGCCATTTGCCAGAAAGTCATGAAAAGTAAATCTTCGTTTTGTTTTGCTTAACGAACCTGCAAAAATGATAAGCGTAGTTACACGGGCGGTGCTTTAGAATAAGCAAGCGATTTTTATGGCAATTGGGCTTTTTTATGCACTCCTGCGAAGGTACCACACGGAGGATAATAAAGAATGGATACGATTCGCTGATGTGAAGTGATTCTTATCGTGTTTTTGTTTCTTTGCCTTGTGGTTGTGGCGTGTAGAGTTCTTTGTTTTCTGTAATCGCCGACGGGCGGAGGGTTTTGGGGTGTTAGGGCACAGACCGGCAAACTTTCAACACTGATGAACTTTGGCAGTGACTCATCGGAACCCTTTCAAACAGACACAATAATTGTGTTTGACGCACAGTACAACAGCCTGCAGTAAATGAGAATGTTCCTTCCGCTTATTTAACGTGCGTGAGTCATTAAGCCTTTATGTAGAAATTCATATTGATTAGATTTTATCTTCCTTTATCACAATACAGATAGTCCCCATTATCATCTAGTATGATAGCTGTAGTATTAGATCATCTGTTATGCTTACTAAAGTATCAAAATGGAGATTTTCAATTTTAAATAAAATCTGCAAGAAGTACGCGTTGTGCATGATGATGACGGGTCCCATCTTATACCTTGATTAAGAGGAGCGATTGTAGCTGTAGCTGTAGATAACGAATTAATAAAAACTTTTTAATGATAGAAGTAAAAATTATTTGAAGCATTAGTAGTAACAGAGATTTTTATTATTTTTTGTGAGGCGTGAACCCTATCTCAACACATAATAACTGCTTTTATTTCTCTTGGAGAGCAGATCGAGTTCATGAAAAAGAATGCTATAAGTATATGGGAATAGGTTATTTAGAGGCATATTTGATTATTTTAATAACGCCAGCATTACTTAAAGCAAGTAAAGCCACGATCTTTAAATTTATGTAATATTCATCATGCGATTACCATCAGGACCGTCACAGGAAATTATTAGAAAACAGCAACGTATATTTTTGTGTGTTTCTACCGTATTTTCCCAGTACCCAAGTTCTCCTTTCATTCGGATCAAACGAAATGAGTAGCTACCCGATAAAAAAAACCTCAAGAAATCAATACCGGGTAGTTGGGTTTTGGGGCAGCAACTATTTTCATCCGACCATGACAACACGGTTAAAATATACAATACACTGCCAAGAATTTATTATGTTTTTCAATTTATAAAACCACTTTTTAGATTTATGGCAAAGTTTGTACATTTCCATCAGTTTTTATTCGACATCCGCTATACAGAACCAGTAAATGACGCTTAACCACTATCTAGCCCTGTTAGATGAGCTTAGTTAACTATTATTGGTGGTGCCTCAATCTATTGGCTATTATAAGGCTTAACATGGACACTTCTTAGATATTGATTCATACATCAAAGAACCGTTATTCTTATTTGTTAGTTGTTTGACGATGGCCCGGTAGTCTATTCGACAGGCACCCTTATTACTAAAAGCCAGATTTGAACACGATCAATTTCTAAGAAGATCTTGTTTTAACACAAAGATGTCAACGTAAAATTAAACATTGAAGTTCATCTTGAAGTTTGATGAAAGAGATGGATGTACAACTTTCAGGGACACCGTTATTTAATTAGATTCATAGTCATCCATCTAAGTCAGGAGTCTCAAAAGAATTCAGTTTGCGGGCCGCATTGCTTCACTATTCACGTTGTTGAGGGCCATTTTGACGTTACCTTTAGAATAAGTGAAATTTAGAATCTCTTTTTAACTAGAAAATACAAACTGAATATATCAAATTTCTACAGCTTTCTTTTATGGTATCTTACTTTTCGTCTTTCAAATGAAAAAAATATAAATTTGGAGTCAACAAAAAAAGCTAATTATTTCAACCTTCAAAAAGCCATCGCGGGCCGCATTGCACAAACTGTATTTTGAACGATCAGGTAACAGAAAGCCCTTCCCAAGGAATTGTTTTAGTACTCATTGAGTTTGTTCATCAGACATAGAAAAGTCCTTACGAACAAAATGTTTACAAGCTACGTGGTTTTATATTTAGTTTAATTGACGCACATGTATACGCTCACCGAACTCGGTTTAAACTCATACAGATTGTAAACTTGGCATAAGGCGACTCATTAGCAGTTGAAAGAAAATTTCGATCAATGTGACGAAGACGAAGATCCTGTTTGCTGTAGGTTCGTTCCGTGACTCGAGGACATATTTGGAAATCAGTGTATTAATGGTAGTGTTGAAGACGTAGTTGAGTTTTTCGGAAGGTCGCACATTTGGACAGTGACATCAGATAAAGGAAAATCACAAACTCAGACTTTAAAAACTCACAAGAGATATCGTACACACACTTAATGGTTTTTACGAGTCCTAGACACATATAACTGAGTACAGAATACAAACGTTCTCCTGCAGTCGACACGAGTTGTAATGGAGCGCAGTCAGCTCGTTGGGTGGATCAGATGAAGCAGGACTTAGAGTTGGGTCGTGCTCATGCGCTTACAAGAATGGCAAGCTACAACCAGAGGCCGAGCAACCAAAGAAATCGCTATACATCCTTTGTATTGTATGCTCAAGTAATGAATGTCTTATTCTACTCATATGAACCGTCTTCTTCATAACACATATAATTATTTAAAAATATTTCTTTTATTCTAGAAGTTGAAGAAAAAACTGATTTTGAATAAATGAAATAAACTATAATATTCTTAATGTTAGCTGACTTTTGGTGTGTTGTGTAACTATAAAAACTCGAGGTTTTGCACAATCTAGGCTCATGGTTTTATAAATAAACTGCAAATAGCTTGCCTTAGAAAATCCCAAACTCACTTACATCACTTTACATGGTTTACCACTTCTACATTCATTTAAAACAAATTAAACGTTATTACAAATGTGCATTCAAGCAGTACAGTCCGGTCATTCCTTCCGCTAGGTATTTGTATTACATTAAATATAAACTGTGCCACTGTCCTTAAAACATTTTCCATGTTTCATGCCGAAAAACGCAAAAAAAACATTCTCGACCGATACACGCACACGTTCTATTTGCTCTATTCTTAAACGCTACCGTTCTCCTCAGCAAAGAAAGGCGTGCAGGCGAAATTATTTTTGTCCTACTCTCTAGCTCGCTAGTTTCAGAAGAACGAGGTCCATTTAAAGGATAATTTATGTATCACTGGCAAACGCTCCATGAATCCATCGCTAATGCAGTGCCAATGTAGTCAAGGAAAGCACGCTCAATTCTTCACCGCTAGCCTCACAGAGAGCACACATTCTTTCCCGGGCAGCGCCGGGCGGAAATGAAAAAAACCACCACACCCCACATTCCACTTGAACCCAGAAAATGAGTCATGCGGTAAATCGATACCGGTAAATAGTTTATGCTGAGTTTAAACCGAACTGAGGTCAAATTTGATCACTGCACAGTTGGCTTCGAGAAATGTGGCGAAGTGCCGGGGTTGCACCACAGTGCTAGCTAGGAACTGGCAAATTCATACTGCAAATGGGACGACGCGTTGAGCGGGTGTAAAGTTACACCTTAATACCATTAAGTGAGTAGCAAAGTAAGAGCACAAGTAAACATAATCCTTTTGCGAGTGCACACGGCCCTGGGCTTTCACCTCTGCGGCGAAACGGGACGCAGATGGCACTTAAGTGTTTAATAAACACCTTTTTCTGCCGGTAAAGCACACGGGCAAGGGAATAACCATTGACACCAGCACTTGTAGAGTATCTGACGTTCTTTGTGTTGTTTTGGATGTTGTCTATGCTTAAAGAAACTTGCAGATCTCCCCCACATCGTATCGCGAGCAAAGAATGTGGTCTCCTCCTTCGCTCACACCGAAGACCAGAGCTCATAAAAGATGCAGAATTTAATCTTTACATCAACCTATTGGAGGCAAAAAAGGCAAAAAGAGGTGAACCATGGTGGTGTACATTGCCAATTATGCATGTAGGAATGGTGTAGGAATTCCAAACAAAACACAAACATTACGTGAAATCCCTCATTCGATAGATTAATTAAAGCAAATGGCAACGGAAGACTCTTATCCTGCTGGACAAACAATGCAAGATGCGCCGTTTGTATTGGAGATCCTTTTGGAGAGTAAATCCGGACGGGATGGTTGTAAAAGAATCTGATTAAAAATTGTGCAATTTGGAAAACCTCCAACTTGGTTTGTAGAAGGTTTGTTTCGTGCTCTTTTCTTTCAATCAACGGAATGCAATTTAAGCTTTTTCCCCTTTTCGACCTTATGCCAACATAGTTGATACTGTCAGCTCCGATTGTGTTTTTGTCTTGGCAGTATAATAAAGTGCCAGAAAAAATAGCGACTGTCTGTTAGTATGACATTAAACAATTTCAGCCCTGTCAGTGACAATTCCTTTCCGAAGAAAATTATCCTTTCGAGAAACTTTGCATAATTGCACCGGACACACTTTTTTTCTTTCTTTGCTAATTGGCAAACAGTTAAAAAACAAAGCTACACTACAAACACACCATCTAAATGCATGCTCCATCGTTCGAAAGTGGTACGGTTAAGTGAATAAATTATGAATTGCTAGCACGCCTAGCACTGGTCCGACGGTGCTTGCTAATTCATCCGTCCATGACGCTGGATCTGACGGTCACATCAAAATTTTGGCACACGTACAGCAAAATGGCTTCGGGAACCGACCGAGCACAGCGATCCAGCTGTGGCCGTCGTTCGTTCCTTCCAGCCAACAGAGATTGATGCAATTTCTAGTAACCTACATCGGGCGGACGAACGAGCAGGATGAGTTATTGTCCTTTCCTTGTCCCCGCATCATCCCGCACGGTTGTCGAGGTCAATGTGACGTCCCCGGGTCGGTGCGATGGTGCCCAAGTGAGGAGAAGCAATAAAAGTCACTTAAATTAAAATCAAGCTGCACGGGGAGCTGTCAACGGCGATTTCGGTAACAACGACTCCGCTGAGCCGCTGAGCGTTGACATTTTCCGGTGACACATTCTGCATGTTTCGTTCGGGTCGGGTGTTTATTGGAATATCTTTGGCACTTTCTCTCACTCGCTGTCTTCCATCCCGCGAGGAACGAACAAGAGGGTATCCGATGTTCCAAACAGTACCAAAAAAGTTTCCTTTTTCGTGCCGTGAGTGAATAATTAATCAAACATTTCCTAACACTTCCCAAGAACTGTACCAACCGAGCCGATCCGATTCAGTCAAGCAGTGGGCCAAACCACTATACCAGGCCGGCCGCTTTCCACATACCGTGTTGTGTGGAGGGCAGATTTACATAAAACAAAATAATCCCATCGCAAAGCTCAGTAGGGCAACAACAAAAAAAAAACAGAATAACGCCAAATCCAAGCGCAAAAGCGTCGCATAAAAAAAGGGCCAGTGAGGTATTTTGTCGCGTTGCGACGATTTTTCTCACTTTTCACTTATGGGTCGACATTTCTTTTCTTCCTACTGGGAGTTCGCATGTTAGTGCGCTCGAGATTTGATTTGCATTCGCCGAGGGAAAGGTCAAAAATCGATCATCGTTGCAAGAAGGACAAGAGGCAGTAGCGACTGTGAAAACAAGAAAGCAAGGAACACGAGAACGTGATTTTGAAGATTTTGGACGATATTTACCCTGCGGCTAGAGTGAAAACTTTACACAAATCCTGCCCAACGCACTGCCAGTGGGAGGTGAGTGGCGTTTTCATATTCTACCCAATAGCGTGAGAAACAAAACGAGATAGGTTAAACAAAAATCGATCGACCAACTGGATAAGCCATACATACAAACGGAATACGACCCATACACCATATAACCTATTTTATATAACCCATAACAAAAATAACAAAGCATATTGTCTTCAAAATCTGTTCCAAGGCTTATGGAAACACTGCAACATGTTTTTGTTACACGACTTTACTAATGACACTCTATAAAATGATACTGGTCCAGCAAAGGGATGCATTAGCACTAAACATATCTTACACTCGGGACGACCGTTAGCTTCCCTTTCCGTCCAATAAGATGCCCGCCCAGTATACTGTTACCAAATTTGTGCTAATTAGACCGGGCTTCCCCCGAAAACGACAGTAACAGCGACTTACTGTCAAACCCTAACGTTGAGCGCGCGGATTTCGGTTTCCCTCGTTACGCTAACGCGTCCCGCGTCAGCCGTACCGATGTGAAGGATACCGTCCATCAAAGTTACGAAACCGCTTAGTACCACATTCTCTCCTCTCCCCTCATTCGCGCACTCGTAGTTTTGGTGCTGAAATTTCACCAGAATTTAGCATTACCATAGCATCCCTCCTACCCATTCAATCGGTTTTCCGCGGGGTAGACACTCTCGTGGAAAACTTCTTCCAACCTGCATTTGCGTGTGTAAGAGTTTTTTTCTCTCTCCTTCGGAATCTGCCAAAAACGTTCACTGAACTTTAATCACCGCGCTATGATAGGGGGATTCATTGAATAAAGCGGGCTTCGGCTTCGAGGTTAGAGGCCAACCGGAATGTCGATTAGCTCGATGAGTGATTTTCATATTATTTTAATGAGGTCCAAAGCATGGCAACGTACGGAGGAAAGATAAATCGATCGCAAGCGATTCGTCGAGAAGTATGTTCAAGGGATACTCCAGGAAAATTATGCATGTTTGCGGGAAAATATATATTAAAAATCAATCAAAACAATGACAAGAGCTACATAAAAGGAATTCAGGTATGTCCAGCAGAATTTTACACGTGTTTCAATTACATAGGTAAGTAAGGAATCGAAATGA
>KI919499.1:23400-45975 GCA_000473525.2 Anopheles melas | reverse complement strand
GCAAAAAGTGTTGTTTTACAACTAGAAAGCAACAAAATATAAAGTAGGACGCTTTCATTCTGTACTTTGCCCGATTCATACTTCACAAGGCTCGAATAGAAATGACAGTGCCCAATTGAGGGTTTACGTCGCCCGAAAAAGTATTTACGGCGACCAATAACGCTTTGACGACGCCCGATTGGCTAGGTAAACCCTGTAATTCTGGTTACAAGATTTTTTTTCAACATCTTTTCAAACTTGAATTGACGACTTTTAAATTTCTGTACTATTCGCTAAACATTCCGCAGAACATTGAATCTTATTTCTAATACTTACATTGTCTTATGGTATGTCCCATTATCATTATTTTATGCGTCTCGCATGTGTAATATTTGCATTTATTTTGATTAATCTGTGTTCTTTTCTTGTATTGTATTTAGGAAACTCATACGACTTTAATTACAATTTCTTTCAGTTTGAATTATTTTGAAATTACTATGAAACGTTGTATGAAACGCTTCAAGCGTATGAAACGCTGAAAACTATTTGTTCATTATACTCAGTGTGGTACTAACTTATCCGGTGCCATGAACGCTTGACTCTCTTTTCTATGAAGCCAGGATTTAATATATCAACGTATTGCCTAAAGAGCAATAGGTGCATTTTATACATATTGGGTTCTAAAGTTTAGAACATCGTAAATGCATCATCTTTATCCACAATAAACAGCTGGGATGGTAAAACAAATAAATGTTCTAGTAACCAATATTGAACAACTAATATTTAAACTGACAGTGAGCACCCAATTGTCATAAAACTATCTTTAAGTTTTGGTTCGTAGAGGTATTGCAGTATGCCACATGTTTTATTTGTCCTTGAATGGATCGAATAAATCATTTACAGCAGTAGTCTCCAACCTGTGGTCCGCGGCGTTAACAGACGAGGTCCGCGAAAGAATTTATTTTCGAAAAATAAAAGCTTATTACTATACATATCATGCAATTTTTTCCCACAAATCAGATCAAATTTTCTACAGGTAGGTCTAGAATAAGATTGAAACATATTTTTCATCAAAAAGTTGAATTAAGTGTACAAAATGTATGCCCTCAATGGATGTGGGCCTCGCCAAATGTATTTTCAAAGCCAAGTGGTCCGCGAGCTTAAAACGGTTAGAGAGCACTGATTTACAGCACTTCATGGCTATAGGCATCAAGCAATCAGTTACTAAACCTCAAGAAAATAATTGACTAGCGCAGTTACCACGACAGGGAAATTAGAGGATCAGATCATTCGTCTTTTTCAGTTACTTCGTATTATTGAGTCTACGTTTATGTTATGTATTAAAATATTAAAACAAAGTGATTAAATGTATTTCATTATTGCCTTGGTGGGTCTAAATGGAAAACCATCGCGCTGAATAATATCGTGTGGAATACTGGTCGAAATTAATTAAATACAATTGTAACTTAACATTGAAAAGAATTATTTTAAACATTGGAAATTCAGAATGATGCGGATGATTTATACAGGAACATGCGTGTAAAGTGTCTCAAGCGAAATTAAGCTAAGGATGAAAAAAGAGCACGCGAGACCACTGACTGTGTTGCTTACCCACCAGCAAACCTTTCAATAACATAGCTTACGCGTTCAGCTTGTTCTGCGATAGGCCAAACACAGGTACTATAGCCTAACGCCTTGACCTTCTCAGGAGCTTGGGGTCAGGGAGATTACAAACCAGCAGCAATCGTGGCAAAGGATATGGCTTGCGCTGTGTGAGCTAAGAGAGAAAAGTCCATCTAATGCTGGCGCCAGACAGGATCCGTTAAGAAGCCGGCTGAAGCACCGCTAGTCCCAAAAAAGGGAAGCTTTAAGGACGAAACAAAATCTCACCTTTACAACATGTGACAAATGATGAGACAACTGTGTTTTGTGTGGCTCGTCATACCACCTACATGACTGTTTGGTCTGGACACAGCCTACATCCAGAACTGAGGATGAAAAATTGAACATCCATCAATTGAAGCCCAGCTGGAAGGACGCAGGACATTGGGAAGGTATAAACCAACCAGCATGGTGGTTAAAGGACGCCTTAGGCAAGGGCTGCAGCCATCCACATTATGTTGTCTTCTTGACAAACTGACCACATCACATGCGATCATAATATTTTCCCATTGATAGAAGCGAGTGAAAAATCATCGCTTGATTGTTGCCTCGGAGGACTGCACGGTGTTACCCTAAAACCGACCTCTGCACCATTCCCAACAACCCTCCACGATCCAACAATTAGCTCAAGTTATTGCACAACAGCCCGCACCGTCTGTCGTTTTGTTTGTCAAGCCCACCTTTCAAACGCCCTTCAGGCGCATGGATGATGATATTTCCAACAAAAGACTCAAATCTTGTGGTTCCAATCTTTTGCGATGAAAATCTCTAATAATTTCATCACAATATTCATACGTGCGTGCGCATACACACACATCCCGGGGACACGTACCCGGGAAGCGTACCGCGTAGGTCCCTTGCTCTCGTGAAGTAAGGCTAAATGCAAGACAAGCGCAAAAAGAACCTCCCGTAGTCCGTTAGGTGCGTTTGCATACGTCACACCAGTTTCCACACAGCAAAGCGGAGCTAAACCGTGCCCACTACACTCGTGATCGCATGTCGAGAACATTCAGGACCACAACAGGAGTTCACATTTAGAACCCTCCTATGCACACACTCATACATACGTACACGAATCCGAGGCGCTTATCAATTTCGGTTGATCGCAGGATTTTTACAAACCACTCACCAGACTCTAAAGCTTTTGATGTTGATGCTGCTGTTGTTGCACTATTGTGAATAGCTTTCTCCCCGGTTGGCAATGTTTCGTCGTGCATCGAGAGCTCTGTGGGGCGATTGAAGGATTCGTGTAGGACGTGATGTCTTTTGATCGTACGAAGGGAAGCCTTTGTTTTGTCCGGGCAGAGCTCCGATTGTCATGGTACCGTCAGCATCAAAAGGAAGTTTAGTGCCGTATCAGTGAACAGAATGCACTATGGAGGCAGCAATATACAAATGTGCTTCAAAAGCGGTGTATTATTTGTATGTTATTTGTACTGCATTCGAATGGAAATGTTCGTGTATTGAAAATTCTTAGCTAAAAATATATACTCAAAATAGTTTTATTTTCTTGCATACTAAACATTACATATTTAAAAAATAGTTTTGAACTTTTAAAGGCAATCCATTCTTTTATTACTTACTAAACATGTTAAAATTCATGGTAGAATTATAATTTATTTAATTTTATTTATACAAACCTTAGAGATGAAGCCCTGAACAAACCCTGAGACTTATAATTGCTCATCCATTTGATGGTTCGTTTGAGATTACCAGCCATCAATGAACGCTAACGAGCAAACACCACATTAAGAAGCCCGTACAGGCAAACGAGAGAACAAAAACATCTGCCCTCTTTCAAACATGAAAAATAATGCTTGTCGTGCGAGTCTATCACAATCTTTGCCGAAGCTTGATTAAAACATTCGCCCAAAACACAGGACACGTTCTAGCCAAATTCACCAAATGCACGGAGAGCAGGGTCTTCCTTACCGTTCGTTTTGCTGGATTTTCATCCCAGCCCAAACTGCTCATACCCGGTTGGGTTTGCGGCACTGGTCTACCACTCTTATCGTACTAATATGCGTGAGCAAACATATTTTCCATGCGTCTGTACAGTGTTTCGTTACCGAAAACGATGCCTACATGCTTCGATGGCAATGGTGCAAAAAGGACCTGTAGCAACGTTTACACCCGCAAATCAGCACGTTCCTGGCGCCTCTGGAGCGTGCCTTCCATAGCCCAGCTGCCATGGCATAGACCTCCCGGGAACGGTCAAGGTTGCTGTTTTTGGTGCAGAAGAAGCTTTTTGCGATACTTCTCAACATCAACTTGGCCGTTAAGCGTTCTGTGTTCTGGTGACGTGCGAAACGTGCGATGGTCCACAATCTTATCAGTACACTTTCGGGTGTGTAGTTTTTCTCCGCCGTCTTTCGGTTTCGCATCTTTTGATTTTCAATTAAGCTAACCAGGAACGCATGTTTTTACTCTTAGTGATTACATCTTGGTTGCGCACCCTTCTCTAGACACAGGAACCCAGAGAGGAAGTAATTGTGGGTGTTGGTTATGAAATATCTAGGTTTTACTTAAGTGACATTTTTTAATAATATTTAATTACTTTTTCTGACATGAGTTAAACGTTTTTTTTCTTGCTGCATCTCTTTGAAAGAATTTGTAGAGTGCTATAGAATTCCATGCCAAGGCAGCTGAGCATCACGTGCCAGATGCAATCTTATCGCTACCCAGCACGAAACGATCGCCATTCAGACCATCGAGCTATCCCATGCAGTTGACTTGCTTGGCTTGTTCCTCTTCTTCTATGCACTCTATTCTTTCCTCAATGAAACAGTGCTTGAAAAAAGGGAATCGCTATGTGACTGATAAGAACACACAAACGAAGGCCAAGGTGACACAAGAAAAGTGCTCTTCAAGATTCGTGTAGATGTTTTTTTTTTCCTTTTTGCCCTCCTTCGTCTAGCACGTATCGCACGTCTTCTCCAGCAGGTGTAAAGATTTGTGCAAGATCTGCTAGATATACCTATACAGCGTAATCGTTTGGCAGTGGTTTGGGAATAACTTAATTGGACCACTAATTGATTACGGTTTTGTATACGATATGGGATTATCGTGTATACGTGACAGATAAAGACAAAGCGCACGTTCACTCACGACAAACAGATGTGACGGTAGCTTGTTGTTTAAAAACAAAATAAACTAAAACGTAATCTAGGCACCTAGTCACGTCACTCGCAATCTATTCATCATATTCATATCACGATCAAAATGAATTTAAAAATTTACTTTTCAAACAGCCCAAAACAGCGTGTATTATCTGAGGTGCACAGGGGATAGTTTGCAACAAGCAGGATTTCATTCAGCGAATATACATCAGTAGATAAAATGGAATGGAATGAAATATTTGAATCTAGATTGAGTTCGGTGATATATTTTCTTAAGAGAGATTTTTGGTCTCTTTGCACAAGTTTTATTAATTGGTATAGATTATTATCTTCCAAACATAGTGCAAAATGTTTGTTGATCAATTATAATCTCAGTCGAGGAGAAACGAAACTAAAATTTCGATATTTTACACGTGCAACACATTGTTTGCTCTTCGATGTGTATTTCGGTTCTATTTCATTTTTCACACATGTTCTATTACTAATGCTTTAATATAATGCATGCTTTAATCTAATTTAACCTCTACCTCGCATTCAGCAGAAACAGCGTTTGCTGTAAACATGTAAACGGAACACACATGTCATTACAATATTATCGTACTGTTACAGAGACTCATAAAGTTCATTTTGGTAATACGTTCCATTTCATCCATTTCAGAATTTGAATTATGAAAAATAATTGCGAGTTTGTTTAATCAGTAGCAATGACCCAAACATATTTCTATAATATCGTAGCTATCGTGGTAATACTGTGCAAACAAAGGTGAATATTTTGGTGTTTAGAATAAAAAAGGATAAAATGTATAATTTTATGAATTCAACGAGAGCTAACCGAGGGATTCAAATAAAAGTAATGGTTAAACATGGTTTCCAGTCATATTGTCTGGTTAAAGCTTATTTCACTGTTTTCATATTTTCCCAATGATTCTTTATTTTTCGCTAACATTTCTCAACAAATAACCATCCAGAATGTTTAATTGGAATAATAATAGAAATAATAGTTATCGAATGGCCTTGCTACGCCACAATATTTTTTTAATTTATGTTGAACACGAGAAACGGTTAACAAATCTGATAAAAGCCCCTTCTTTATTATAAGACAGATAGCATGCAGTCTGTCAGTGGATACTCAATATTCATCATACTTACACTTCAGCAGCATCCAATTAGGTTGGTGAAGGACGAAATCCCGTACGAAATTCAGCAATTATAAACCGCCATATTCCACCATTTCACAATTTGTGTATAAAAAAAATAAAAATGTTTTGTTTTCTTTCTTACGGCTCAAAGTACTTTTAACAAATAAAAAAAAATCGAATCAAACTCGACTTGGCTCTTGACTTAACTTGGTTCTTAGAACTGTACGCACATTTTTATGTAGTTGGCGCTTCAATAACAAAATGTGCCGACTGCTGAGTTAATCCGATCGAGCCTGTGAAGAATCGGCGTTTGTTTACATTGTTTCAGACTGAAATAATCTAGGCTGCTAATCTGAGGCTAGTTCGGCGTGTAGATTTGTATGGAGTGTTGACATTATTGTATCCGCCAAGTGTGAAATTCCATATAAAAAAGCAGACTAGAATCGAAAAGCCGCCTAATGTTACATGCATTGTTGATTGCGTAAATTTGTTAGGAATGAATTATTTTTACCAAATAAATTTCCATTTGCTTTTACTTCATCAACAAATGAATGACTTAAGGTGGCAATATAAAGAGTACAGCGGATATGATTGCTCATTTTATTTTTGCTTTGGTTTGCTTAAACTGGAGTTGATTTATGTAATAAAATAAACTACCGACTGTAATTATGATTCCTTATAACGGAAATAACAAACATATTTTATGGTGTTTATTGTCATGGTATAGAGTAAAAAATCCACACAAGAGATATTTTAATAAAATAGATAGTAGTATAACTATTACCAATAATAGTATTATTTACAAATATTTCTCTTTCATGTACGAGACCAACACATCTGCCATATTTCGTTACAGACTATTGCTAACGGTGGTTGTAGCTTAGTTGTTCTTCGTCTTGTTTAACCATTTCTCAATTGTTACACTGTCCAACATCCATCCAACATTGTTGAAACACATCGCAGCAGATCGCAATCGTACAGCCAACATTGACAATTCAATAAAACCTTATTCAACAATAATTAATAGAAACAATCCTAGCCTTTCATTAGCCCGGCTACCAGCCAAGCTTTCCATCAGCACTTCAGGTATGTACGGTTGGTGTGGCTCACATAGTACGGGATTTCGTCCTCCACCAACCTAATTGGATGCTGCTGAAGTGTAAGAATCACGATGATACGATGTGAATCAATCGGCAAACAAATATGAAAGTCATCTCAAGCGCGGCATTCAACGCGATCGCAGACGATGACGCAGACTTCGCGCAGAAGCATTCGATGCTCGGAGTCAGACACTTCTAGCCTACAGCTGCATTGAGACACACGTTCCAGACCGCCCGGAGATGCCTGCGATGGCGCATTGGGCCGGAGAAGCCTTTTAAGGACTCGGCCATCGCGTCAATTTGGCGCATCGCGAAAGCCACTTTAGTTTTCGGCCCAGTTTGCCGCCAGCTGCCGCCAAGGGATGGATGGCGCTTTCGATAGTAGGCGGTTGACAGGTTGCCGTCCCGTGATTTTTGCGATTTTCAACCACAGCACGGCGGCAACATAAGCGAACGGTTGGAGCGAGCGACCAAGATGCGTAGCGAACGAGCGGCCAGCTTTCAATGCGCGGTAGCTGCGAGATAATGGATCTTAATGAAAAGGGTGGTTTGATGTACTAATTAATGGCCTTCAATAGGAGCACCCGCCACCGACCCGGCGCTGTGAAGCGAGCGCCTTTTAAACGCACCTCCAACTGTGCCGAGTGCGATCACTCGATCAACGACAACAAAATCGATCGACCAGCAGAACACGGAGGCTGTCCAGAAACCGATTTTTGGTTGTGTCTGTGCTGGTCGTGGACGCGCCAGTATCAACATTCTGATCGATTATTATCAGGCGCGATTTCATCATTGGTAGTTCGTTTGCCGGAATCAAGATACGAAATTAGGGTTTGCTCTACATTTCGCGATGTAACTTTGTCCCCCTTGCGCGTTCAATTTGGGCGAAAAAGGTCAGCACGGTCAGAGCTTGAGATAAATGAGCATCAAAGCCACTCATTTAGTTTTGACAGATTAATGATCGCCTAATAGAAATTATACACCAGCTATATGCATTTACGCACGATTTTTCAACATTCCATTTTTAGCATTTTAACACCAACCTCAGTAGAATGCATTAGCAAAGCAGCAGCTCGTCACCGTGCATAGTTTTTTTTTTGTTTGTTTTTTTTTCATATTCACTTGATGAATTCACCATAATGCAAATCACCTCAAGAAGGCGAGGAAGGTCCAACAACGAGCGGAAAAGGTATCGGTTAATGAAATCTAAATTTGGCTATAAAAATTAAAATTAAAAGATTAACGACGACCGGCGGCTGCACAACTGTCGTCGTTCCGAGTGGCACTCAATAAAACACGACGTTTCATCAGCAAAAACACAAGACTCCATCAAACCAACGAAACGCATCTTAACAATCAATCGAACGAAGAATCAAGCTCTCGCAGCGAGCCAACTGTCGCGACGCCAGTGCCAACCATTCTCCACAAACGACGGGGTGGGCTAAATCAACAGTCTGATTCGGCACGCCAACGTGATCTGGAGGCGGCTGAAGCTGCTACCGGTGGCTGTATGGATTTGCGGGACGCAAGAAAGAAAGCTAAATCTCTTCCATTTTTATGAATACCCATAAAACATTATTATCATTAATTTATTTCAGAATCAAATTATTGATTTTATTGCTTCTCTTACCGTCGCTATCGCCTTTTGGCTGGCACGCATCAGTGCACACCTCTGCGATTTCCGCTAAACTCCGTGCGTATCATCACTCCCAGGGCTTATGCCCTGGCTGCCCTGTTCCAGGAAATCGGTCCACCGTCTTGTTGTCTCTCCATCGCTCACTCAGCGTTATAAGATTTGTATACAATTTTATAGCTTTTGCTGCTTTTTTGAGTTAGTATCTGGCAAAGGGCGAAGAAGGTAATGTGTCGCCCATCTGCTTTATCTGCTCGCTGACAGACATGGACACTGCGTAAGCGGACACGTGTGGTACTAAAATTAATACGTATCTCAAATCGGCAGTTTTTGCTATGCACGCTTTGGCAGTTTTGTCGGAAATATATGGCTACGCAGGAACGAGCCGATATCGAAACCACTAAAATGGCGATAAAGCGCAAAAAAGAACAGTTTTATGCGTTTTTATGAACATTCTAGATGCGTCCATTGCGACATGTTTTATGAAAGGCAATTGTTGAAATCAAGAGATATGGAGAAACTTTATCGAATTCCATAAACAATATAGCAGGAATATTGTGAGGCTAGTATTAATAAAAAATATAATGTTTTTATCGCGTATGTAGTTGCAAAATATTTAAAATAAATGCTAACAATTCCCTTACAAGCAAGTTTTTTTTAATTTCCATTTTCTACACAAAGCATCATTCATTAACTACATAACGCTGAAATTGCAGTTTTGTTTTACCATCTTCCACCCTAGTATAGCAAAATTCAATGCTAAAAACGCTTTAAAAACACAATTTAACATCTAGCAACGAAATTACAATAAGCTTTTAGTGATATCCAAATAACATCCACAACATTTTTAACGATGGTAGGTCAAAATAGTACAATAGTAGCAAAGGGAATACAAAGTAGAACAACATTTCACAACTGTGCTTATAACAAATAAACTAGAATATTGCAAGAAGACAATATGCCAATAAATATGCTGTTTAAAGTATAGATCATTGATATAACCTGCTTGGTATAAATTTCTTCCTTAATGGAATCTGATCTCTAACTTACAATTTTGCTTAATGTGTAAAAAACATGTTTTACAGCCAAAGATATATTATTACAATTAAATTATGGCGAAATGCTTATTTACCATCTTTTTGGAGCCAAATGCACAAATAAAGAATAAATACTTAATTAGCTAATTTTCTTTGCATTTGCTAACAACAACAAAACAAAACACACCGACTACATCTGTTCATTTTCGTTAAAATGTTAAAATGAGATAAAAATAATCTCACTTATTGGCTGCGCTTTTCACACTCGTGTTCACACTCATCACAATGAGTGATGGGAAAATGCAACAATTTTAATATATTTTACTAAAAATAGCATTTGTCTAAGAAAAGCTGATAGCCGAAAGCATGTTTTCATTTTGTTATACGATAACCACATCGCTGAACATTGATAGTTCACATTGAACATGAACATCACAGTAACGGACCAACTCAAATATTGTTTTTATCTCAAATAATTGTGTAATCATTTGATTGTAGATTTATAAGTGAAAAATTCTAAACCGAAGACCACCGTGACGCTGACGTCCGCTTCCGCTATTACCATCCGGGCATCAAACTGCATCGCTTCACATTACTGCATCCTTTTGTGAAGGTAATCAAGCCACGAGGAGCCTGTCTGTGTGCGGCACTTCGCTGTAGGTAAAGTGGATTTCGGCGCGTGCCTACAATCTGGTTTAACAGTAGCTAATAATTTGAATCAAAACCTTGCCCGTGCGATCGAGTGCGGTGAAACTACTTGAACTTTCCCCTCTCAACAAAGCCCTCCCAGTGCACCCTTAACCGCAGTGCAGTGTGTGGCGCTTTGTGAAGGCGTTCACTCTTGATCCTTAGTTTCCATCCGAAACGAATAGATGGGAGAGCAGCATGTTCTGGCAAAATATACTCAGTGCAGGTGCAGGTTTCGAAAGAAAGAAACAAAAGTATGTCGCTCTTTGCACATGCGAATAAACAGAAAAAAAAACATAACCCCACATCCTTAAAACCACTTGCCACACAAAGCGGTGCTAGCTCGTTTGCCCTTCAAACAACAGTGTCATATTCGCACCACACACACACGTGTACATAAACACACAAGTGTACATATATGTTCATGTGTCATCTGGGGTTATTTTTTAGTTGAAAGCATATCCTGATAGCATTGCTGCTGCTTTTCCCTTGTTACTCTTTTTTGCCACTCATTCTGCCACTTTGCTTCGATCAATCTGAAGCATTTCACCTCCGCTCAAGAATGCATCATATGCACCATGCATCCCGTACCCGGTTCACCCGCTGCAGGCCTACGTTCATGGGGATGAGGCTTCGGTTTGTTTCGCACCGGCCCGTGCCCAAGCGGGGGATCGTTCAACAATTTCAAGAGCAAATTGCACCATACGCTAACCATCCTTTATGCATCGAGCACTCGTTTGCAGAACGGCAAGGATTACTGTGTCGTGCCGTTGGGGAGGAACGGAACTGCATACGATACTGCCGCATGCTTCCATTATGGTTATTATTAGTTGAGAAAGCTGATCGATATCGCGCCGAGTGGAATGAACGCGTGCTCATGAGCATGACATGTGTGAACGCAAGGGTGTGTGTATGTATGTGCTTGTAGAGTTCACATTACTTTACATCGGGCGAGATGCTGGAAACCTGTACAGTACGTATCATGCCGTTGGCACACTGTGATAATTTGAGAGTATCGAAAAACATTATACAAATATTAGAAATAATTTTTGTTTTCATCCTTTGGGAATGTTTTTTTTTCGTTTAATCTCTTTAAGTTAAATTATACAACTTTACTATTCAAATTAATCTCCCACTCTAACTTGTCATGAGTGATCGCTTTGTATTGGAAGGAAAGCATGTGAAGCGTTTACTCTTAATAATTCTTCAACAAGCACCTTCAACTTTGACACCACTTCATCAAACAGTAATTGTTTCAAATTCCGTTGTATTTAAGTAAACGTATTTTTTATTTTTCAGCTACCATCATAACATCAACCATGGTTGGCCTGCCTTCGAGATGCAATCAGTAGCTTCAAATAAAGACATTTAACGTTCACATTCTCGAAACTAGGCTCTTGCAGCAATAGGCTCTGTATGTAGAACAATTCCTCCGCAGGATGAAGATTATATATCAAACTCATCTAATTGATTGGAATTCATTCATATTTGTCACCTACGCCCAGATATTTCTTCCTTCACTTCCCAGAATCCCAGCTTTAGCTTCCCGTAAAAACGATGAGGTTGCGTCTCTCGTGCAAGGAAGATGTATGATAATGCCTTCAAAAACAGCAATTTTTCGGTCAATCATTGAACGCTTTCTACAGCACTTCGTCTGAGCATTGGGCGAGACACAGTAAAGGTGATTAAACGAAGTACATTCCACTGTGAATGCTTGTGCACCTAGGAGCTCTGGTTGGCGTTTGGAATCGTTAAAAGGCTGCCCCTCTACACCTACCATCGGGGAGTGGAGATCGGGCGCGATGCTAATGCTGATCCACACCACCCGCTCTCTAAGCTATCTTTCATCTACGGTAAAACAGAAGCCAGTTGACTGATCAGTTGCCGTTCTCCCGCCGTTACTCAGCCAAACGGTGACACCGAACCCATCATCGTCATCGTCGGGGACAAAGAGAAATGGAAGAAAATTAAATGTATTTTCTATCTCCATTTTCATTTCAAAGCGAGGACCGGAATGGTCGCCAACGAGAATGGCGTGGTAAGATCGGCGACAATCACAGAGGCCACCCTCGAGGGCGTATTGGTTCGTTGCTTTATGAATCTATTAAGCATTCGGTTGGCGCTTCTGGTGTTTTGATCGGATACATTCCATCTTTCTACATGATTCGCTCAATAAGCAATGTAACTATCGCATTTTTGGAGATTTTGCCAATCATGTTCCACGGTTGAAATAAGTGTAAAATGGAATTCATTGTTGACAAAGATTATTTTCTACTATATTTCTTAATTTTAAGACAAGGACAACACCACATAACACAACCCAAAAGGAATGATTAAACTAAAAATTCGTCCTTTTCTCATACCCTTCTCTAACGGTACTTGAATCAATGAATTATTGTAGAATCAACCGCCAATACAAAAGGGATCCTTCATTCTTTATTCCCACACTCAGCCGCACCGGTCAAACAATGCGCCATGAATAGACCGATCCTATCGTACATCACCAAACGAAATCCCGTGTCGCGTCAGATCTGTTTGCAGCACATGTCCTTTTCATAAAAAAGGATTCCTTTTCATAGATCACCCACCATCATTTGTTGGGTAGCCAATGTGTCAAAACAATTCACAGCTCAATGTTTCGGTCTGTAAACATGCGCCCGTTGTACCCGACAACAAGGAGAGTTAATGGAATGGCTTGAAATCAAGTCGTTCTCCCCGGGGCCCACTGGGACATCGTTGGAAATAAAAGGAAAATTAACTTCATATTATTGGTCTACCATTGAAATCGTTTATTTGGCGTGAGGCGCAACCAGGCCAGGAAAACAAGGGAACGAGTGAAGCTTTCCCCACAGCGAAGAAGCAAATAAAATGGCACAAAGAGTGACTCTTGGCTTGTAAGCATGAAACTTACCGTGTGCTCGTACACAGAACGCCACCAACCGAACTAAAACGAAACTGAACCGTTTTCTTCAACCGTTAAACACGCTTCTAGGTTTCATCTCCTTATCGCCGGGTGGGCGCACCGGGAGTAACATGGGCCCGAAGTATGGCTTTACGTTACACGGCGGGGCATTTTATTTCGTTTAACAAATCAAATTCATGCTGAGATTTTTACGACCTCTCGGAAGGCGGCCGGGTAGGAAGGATGGATAGATGATGATGGAAAACAAAGCCAGTGGAAGAGGACACCACACACATGCACACGAATGGTCTGTGGCCCCCGGGCGATGAGTTATGTGTTTTTAGGGACGAACTAGTGTGGTTCGGGCTTTCGGGCTGAACTTGAGGACATCGAGTCTTGGCTGCAGGTCATCCCTACCCAGACAATCATAAATGCGTTTAATGAAGCAAGATAAGTAAGAAAATTACTTCTGTTTTGGTTCTGGGAAGCTACGGCACTTTCAGGCATAGGGTGTTTCTTTGATTCTTTTAATTTATTATTGCTTGTTTTGCTTTGTTTGTTTTGAGTGTTTTGGTTGTTTCAATTTGAATCGTTTTCACACACATGGATTTAACATATATTTAGAATATTCCAAATGTTATACTCATTCCTGAATTGTTTTTGTTTGAGTTATGTTAATGGCTCTTCGATACTTCTTAATACCAAAAAAATATATATATATATGATTGATCCGTAATAAATTCTATCCTCGATTATAATGTAAACCCAGGGAAACAGTAGCAGCAAAGGTGTACGTGTGTAAACAACTCTTGTAACTAATGTTTTACTTGCGGCCAAACGCCCTCAGATGGTCACCGAAGAGCCTGTAACAACCTTAAGCAGCAACAGCCAATCAGTTGGTAATAAATTATCCTGATAAATTGTATGCAAACCCCAGTGACAGTGCAGTTAATAATGGAACGCTCGAGTTGCCCGTGGATCGAGCGTCAGTCGATGCATCTGTACAAGATGCCGTACCGTGCCCCGAGCTGTCATTTGAACTGCACCGAGACTGTGAGGGACTGTGCATTGAGTTTTTGGTGTTAATTTTTCTTCACCACACGCATCACTCACACCCACCTCGCTTGTGTTCGTTTTGACCCATCCAATGACGCCTTCTCAACGAACCCTCAAGCAAAACTCCCCCGGTCAGCGTGGTACAGGAGCTGCGGTTTGCCGTTTTTCCATCTGCATCGTATCGAAAATCTACACCTCCGGGGAAGGCCCCGAGGGTGTCCCGCACAGCGACATAAATGGGTAAAGAATCTGGGCAGGGATCGAATTCCACACTCGCGTCCGGATGGCTACTGAATTTTACCACTTCTATTGAAAATCATTAATTTTATTTCACAACCCTAACGGTCATCATCATCCATGCCGTGCCTTTGGTTTTCACTTCCCAGCGCACTGCAAACCAGCAGACGACTGACGAGCTCCGGGAGCTTGATCGTCGGATCGGTCGATGGGCGAACGAAATTAAAACACCTTCACATTTCCAACACGACTCGCGATCGTACCGTTTCGATTCCGGTTGTGATCAGTGTTTTAATAAATATCATTATTGTTCCGTCAGTTTTCGCTCTATCTGGCATCAATCATATCACCTTCAGCAAAGCCTCCGGCCAACGCAAAACCCATTCGTCTGCGTGTCGTGTGTGTGTGTTTGTATGAGAGCTTTTGTGTGTGTGCATATTATCGAGATTTCTCTTCATTCTGTTGGGACATTAGCGTGGAATGGCTTCTCGTGAATTGTGAGACAACGTCAGCAACCTGCTATCCTGCTGCGTCCGGTTGACTTCTGTCCTAGCTAGCCTAGCTGCCCGATCTAAGTCTACCCCGCAGACGAGTGTCTGAATTTGTTCGTGTCCACCCTCGCTGTGTCGTCGCGCAAGTGTCGATCGGTTAAGGGAGAGCTCCACTACTCCAGCACTACACATCCCAGGCAAAGAATGTTGAACAGCCGGGCTGGGGCTGAGAAAGAAATCAATCTTGGGCGCAGTATTCTGCTCGCTGATCCATAGCGGGGACACACCAGCGAGCGAGTCAGCGAGTGCGGGTAGCATATCGGATTTCAAAATTAATGAACAGTCCCAGAGGTAAGCAGGCTTCTGGACTCCAGGGAGCACAATCGCGTTGATCGCGCGCGCCCCCCGCTTTCGATGCTACCAGAAACCAGAACAACCGGAAGTGGTGTTTCACCCCCTCGTTCCGATGATTTCGGTGACCGCCTGCCACGACTAATCTGACATGGTTACTGGTTAATCGTTAATGTTGTGTACGGTTGGTTCCAAGAGACAGAGAGAAAGAAAGAGAGAGAAAGAGAGAAAGAGAGAGAGAGAGAGAGAGAGAGAGAGAGAGAGAAAGAGAGAGAGATAAAGCCTCTGAAGGCTTGTTTGGGGCAGTTGGCGACTGTGGGTAGTTTAGATCGTACGTTTTAATCAATTAAACACTGACACACGGAAAGGAGGTACACACAAGTGAGTGAAGACGCGAGTGTGGAAAGGTGTAAAGAAAAGAGAATTCAGAAGAAAGAAAATATGGCTAGCTGAAATAAAACAAAAACAAATAAAAGAAAACAATAAACCGGATCGTCATAAAATTCATTCATAATTTGAGCACCGGGAATTTTGGCAATGGAAAGCTACGATTGTATTTCCACTATTTCAATTCATTATTGTTTGTTGCGTATTTTTAAGATTATGGGGTAGTTGAATCATTGAAAGAAAATTTGTATCTAAAATATCATGTATCTTGTTGCGGTTTATATCTCACCCAATTAATTATCAGAAATATTTGAAATAATACAAATAAACAGTTGTAAAATATTCTTGAAACCTCTACAACCAGGTTATTTGCAGCACTTGAAATAGTATGTAAAACTTTGTATGGAGATGCGTCTTATTAACAACGATTGCAATTTTTTCAAGTATCCAACATGCTGTAGTACAAGTTTGCTTTCCATTTCCTGACTGTTATTTATATTAATGAGCAGGTGTGAATAATGTGTTTCTACGCATCTTGGTGTACTTTCGTAAGGGATCATTACAAAAAAAAGAATTTGTGATGCCTATCACAACACCTTCAACAGTCAACACAAAGAGCTATTTTCAAAGTTAGCGTTTGAGAGTAGGGTCGATTGAGAGACCGGCAAGAGAATATGTGTTCTTCCTAAGCGAACTGTTTCATTTACTATACATCTTTGGGAAAGCTTCAACTCTCTTGAGTTACTTGAGTTACATTTTTTGATTTTTACTATAAAATACTTTTAAAAATGTTTCCATCTTTTTCGCTCACAAGCACTCTTTACTACAAAAGAAATTTCTACAACACTTCGAACCATTCCTTACTGCCGGTTATTTACCAACGTTCGTCTCCATTTACCACAAGACCGAAACCCAAGACACGCACGATGCCCTACGCCGTATCATAAATCGTAGCAATGTTAAACGGTGCAATCACAGCAAAACCGTCTTGATATTAGCCAGCAGATAGTGCCCCAGATTGACGAGGGGTTGTTTATTGCGAGTGCGCTCTGCGAGGTGATCTCTGTCAATAGATTCCCACGGGGGGAAAGGGACCAGTGTGTGGAGGCAAAAGTCTCGGGGAAGATGTTGTCTCTCACCAAACGACGCCGACGCAGGTGCTGGTCGCACAAATGCGAATCGTTGCGTTCGAAGCTAGAACAAAAGTAATCCTCCAAGAGAGAGAGAAAGGAATGTCCTTTTTTATTCCTTGCCAATAACAGGCACCATTCGCGTGTACATCCTTATCCTCGCTCTCACGAGCAGTATCGTTGCGTGGTGAACCAGTTTGACTTTGTGTTTTTGCGTTCCCTTTCCCGGGTTTTCCCGATAGTGAACTTGTGCAGCCGATGATGATGGTGTTATTTATGGCGCAAAATAAACAAAAGGGTAGCGTCAGCGAACGGACCGAACGGAGCGAACGGCCGAGCGCGTGTCTTGCTAGGTTTAATCCGATTATAAATTGACTATTTAGGATCTATTTCCAGCGTGTGCACGCGGTGCTTGGTGCGTGCAGGTCCCGGGGAGGGGAAAAAATCGAAACAACACCCACTGGTAGGATGAGCAACTGAACCAATGCCGAACAACCGAACGTTGTGGACGTACTACAATGCTGAGTAGGTCGTTGATGGATGATTTGCGGAGATGCGCATTTGCGCTGGTTCGCGTCAAATGATTGACTGATTGACGGGCCCTTTGGTAAACAATCGTTCATGATAGCGATCCAAAACTCACTATCAAGTGCGAATTTGGGAACGATTCTGAACGAAGCGAATCTCTATCTAAAAATCATTAAGAGGATAAAAAATTGTATCAGAAAAGAACAAGCAATAATTTTTTTGGAATGTTCCTTGTAGAGTTATTGACAAGGTGTTTTGAGTAATTTTTTTTGAAAATATAAGAACGAAATGTATTGTTTTTTTGTATCCTTTCAAAATTTCCGTTGTTCATTCTATTAACATTTTGATAAATCAATCCTCAATTTCGTCTAATAAAAGGTAACATAAAGGAGCAGCTAACTAAAACTTATGCCACGAAATCTTGATAAACGCTAGTGTTTGGAGCTGAATGGAGCAAAGGACCAGATCTATTAAACTCATTTATAGTTAATATTGACATATCTTAGATTCCATAAATATTTTATAAACATAAAGTGCAACTAAAATAAAGCACAAACATTCTCACAGTTGTAAATACAATATTTGTTCATGCAATAAAATATAGACCAAAATACTAAATTAACTCTTTCAAAGCGTGTTGTGGCCATAACACAAATATCCTTTTCTTGCTTTTTTGTTGTTTTCTTTTTCCACCATAATATCGTAAGTTTGTACATTTCAATCTCATCAATAGTAGTAATATTGACTTGCTCCATACCAAACCGGTATGAATACTTGTCCGCTCTGCGCTCCCTTTGCATCTGTCCTGCCGAAGGTTTACCGTGGTACCATGGATTTTGCGAATTTTTATTATCACGTCGCCCATAAATCTTGATGTCTTGTATTTAACGTTTATCTCAGCTCCTCCTACTTCTCAAGCAATGCTTTAGCGTGCAAGGGTCACATACACACGCACCGATCCGCTGTTCGCTGTTCGTGATACAACTGGGATCGCGTGCTAATCCATGCTTTGAATAATCCATCATCGCGGATCATGCTTCATGATGGTTTTGCATAAGGATATTTTAAACAAGAATGCGATGCCAATTATTCAGACCAAGCTAAATCGGCTTGAAAAAAAACTGGACACTTCATTATTGTAATATGCAACATGTTCGCAAGCAAAGCATGATCCAAATAGAAAGTATCGTAGCAACAGATTTTATGCGACATTATCATCGAAATCAACAACTTCTAAACTATTTCAAATTAAACCAATGCTCCAGTGTATTCAAACTTGTTGATTAATATTATTTTAGAACCGTTTTGTTCGAGCGCAATGCTCGGTTGAATAAAAGCAAATTTAATCTAACCATCATAACTATCTTTGATCGTGTGCTTGTTTTCTCGTCAGTCAGCAATGCGTACCACGACTAAACGGAGCTACTGCTGCTGCTCCTACAGCTCGTTGTAAAACCAGTGGACCATCTCAACTTGCTCACTGCACAAAGGCACGCCCAACACAACGCTTCATCGCCATACTCATCGCCCTTCCAACGAAACCGTCTGCAGCACGTCAATCGGGGCTGCTGGTAAGGATCTGAAAAGGATCACTCGTACCGCACCACACACACACACACACACACACACATACACAAACACCGCGACAAAAGCATCAAAGGAATGTCAACCCAAACACCCAAACAAAGTGACGCTTTTTGGCACAACAAATTCTACAGCAACGTGAAAAGAGAAAAGCGTTGTCACTACCAAACCGTCACCAACGAAAATGTCGTCCCTTTGCCAAAACGCACACCGCCGGGATCTTTCCAACAACAGCACCACCAGGACGGTGTCGTCGTCTGCTTCGTCAATGTTGTTCTAATGCGACACAAGCAACAGCGGCGGCCACGGTGCGGACAGCATCAACAACCATCACGAACGAGCATCAGGCATCAGTCGCAGGGCGTAGCGATGGTAGTGAAAATGAAGACAATAGAGCCACAGTGATACGGTCCCGCTGATAAGCGCCGAAAGGGAAATGTGCGCTTTGTTCAATTTAAAAAGGATAAGAAAATGAATTGATGCTGCCTTTCGCTCGCAGCCTGACGATGGCAGCGTTATGCATAGATGATGGCTTTGCCGTGGTGGTGGAGGTTCATCGGTGTGGAAACGTTTTGAACTTTCGGGCAAAGGATGTTTCCCCGTGCCAGGGCATACAAAAGAAATGGAAACCAGCGACTAGCAACAAGCAGGGAGGCAGCAATGGCACCAGCCGTAGAAAATTATTTGATTTTCCATGCGCGTTGGAAAAATTGTTCACAAAGTGTGGATGTATTTGTAAATTAGGTTAGCATTTGAATTAAGCAACATGTCGTGACTTTTAATTCATAAAACAATGTTTCGAGCGGCTTGAAATGGTTGTCTATATTTATCAATCAATCCACCAATCACCGATTTGATGTATTTCTCCATACATCTTTCCAGCAGCCCATTAATCATGGCAAAAGAGCCTTCTCTTTTTTTTCGATGCAAGAAAAACGAGTTCAAATATCCCCGCCGTTACTAGCTGACCTGTGCAAAATTTACGGCCACAGATTGGCGCACCGGACTGAGGCACATCTACCGATGGTCATAATTTCTAGCTTGCTTCCGTAAATCTCCGAATGTATTGTCGCACCGCGAGAGTTACAGCAGGATGCCCTGTAAATCACACAAGCCACGAACGCTTCCTTGCAGTCCTTGCAGCATTCCCAAGCTAAAAGAAGAAAAGAAACTCCATATCGGATAGCAACAATAGCAAAACAAGCAGGGAAAAAGTCCTTGTTCCTCTCGAGCTTCCTACAACTAGTTGGTGTGTTTCGAGTGGGATGCACAATGCATGGTTACGCGTTGGATGCTAGGCAAACCGACCAACCAAAAAAAATCACTTTTATTTAGATCGAGATGACACTGGCACCTAAATCTTGTCGTACGTTCGCAAAATCCATCGAACGGAAACGGCGATCCGGCGAAAGTGTGCGACCGGGTCCGAAATCTCCCGAGAGCCTTGCAATAAATAAACCTATTCGGGCTGATGTTCTTCCACCGTTCGTTTCAGGATTCCAATGTTGAAATTTTAGCTTCAACGTTTTTTTCTCCTTTTTTTGCACGGGCGTGACCGATCCACTTCATGTGAGTACGCATGAACAAGTGGGAAATTCGTACATTCGTTTGAAGTGGCATTGTAACCGAGGGAACAACTTTTTTGTTTGTTTGGGTGGCGCAAAAAAAAAAGTCCTTTTACCGAGTAAAGTTAACTCACTGCATTCATGGCCATGCGTTTGTGAATGCAGTATTTTGGGAAGAGAAAGATGCGAATGGTTTCCGTCCACAGCCCAGCGCTTGTCACAACGGTCCATCGTTCCAGAATCCAAAGACGTCAACAGTGTCCTACAAATGTTACACACAACAGCTGGGTTTTTCGTGCCGTAATCAGCAACAGAAAATGTCTAAGGACCTAAACCAAACAAAAGGTTCCAAAAATAAGAATAATTGGTAGCAATTTCAACATTATTTTATGCAAATCTAATTTGCTGTAGAGTAATGTTCAATATCGAAGTAATCCTCTTGAAAACCTTAAAATCGCCAATGTTCTGTTGCACACTGAATAAAGCTGCAGTTCGAAGTAGTGACCACTATAAAGTTCACTTTTGCAACGGTAACAAAAAGAAGACTGACCACACACACACACACTAGTCGGAAATAAAAACGGAAAAAATCTTTCATTCCCTGCTACCCTTCCAAGCAGGATGCAGCTTTCGTAACAGCGCCCGGATGAATCCGGGGTGCCCTATGGGTACTTTAAAAGGATCTTCTCATGTCCTTTTGCACGATTTCCGGCGCGGCGATGTGTGCACAGTTGAAATCTGTTAGCAAATCTATGTTTGTACGTTTGTCACCGAACTGGCTACCAAGCTTTTTGGGGTAGGGAAGTTTGGAGTAACGTTTGGGCTACCTATGGCGGTCCATGTGCTCTTTGCTGAAACCCGTGTATTTACAAGCCGGGAAGTAGAAATCGTAAATCTTCCAGATAACGCTCTTTTATGCGAAACTGTCCGAAGAATTTTATTTTATTTTCAGCTACATTTTTATTTTTACAACGTAACTCTTTGCCTCCAACAAACCACGTTTGGTCGGAAACGTTCGTTCGGTAGAGAAGGTGAGAAGGTGGTTCCGGTAGAACCAACTGTACATGCGAAGGTGCTAAAGGACATTCGTGGCAACCTGGAACGGACATCAGTGAAACCGCGACCTCCTGCTGATCCTGGATGGATCAGCATGCGACCATAACAGTTACCATCTGGCACTACATGACGCTAACGATTGGCAGAAAAGAAACTAGCTAGAAATTTGCGTTACATTTGTCGTTTTTAGCTTAGTGATGACATTTGGAAGGAAACAAGAATAATAGTTGTTTTTGTATTTATACGATAAAATTTGCTTTATGAATAAATTTGTATTTTAACCACTAACTTCCTGTTAAGCTTCAAATTAATTTATTTCGTGATACATATTTTGCCAATAAATTAAAATAATAAAGGTCTGAATGTTTGGTAACTAATTTTAGACACTCACAAAGAGCATTATTCTACAAAAAAATAATTTTCAGGTCATAACATGATTTTCTTCAGTATAAGCGTAAATAGGTGAAAAAGACTTACACTCTGTAAACTGTAAACTATAAAATATATGAATATAAACGATTTTTCCGTGCGGTTCCGTGGTACAGTTATCAACTCGAACGACTCAATAACATCCCCGTCATGGGCTCAAGTCTCGAACGGACCGTCCCACCTTAGCAAGAACCTGCATAGGCCGGCATGTCGGCTTAGGACGTTTACGCCAAATAGAAGAATATAAATGACTGATTGAATTTAAAATGACAATTAGTACTAAGTACTATCAGATAATAACTGATATAAGATCAGGTGCGGTCCAGTTCGCTCAGTGAAATGAACTGAACGCGTGCGGTGATTCTTTCGCACGTCCGAGGTGCATTATGTTTTTAAATATCGATTTTATGCTGCAAGAATGTACACCCTATTTTATTTTTTATTTTTATACAGTTACATTTACAAGCAGAGAAGAAGGAAATCAAAGTTGTTTTAATGCTCAA
>KI919499.1:0-21855 GCA_000473525.2 Anopheles melas | reverse complement strand
TTATTTCAAATGAAATAGCTAAACATTTTTCCAAAGGTTTTTAAAATAATTTTAAAATATTAATTGAATGCTGTTATTCAGAAAAACTAAAATGTAAGATAGGAAATTCAAATCAAATCCGCAATGAATATCCCAGATTCTTAGTATTCAAAAGCGTGCCATCCTGAAATAGTCATTTAATTTCTTCTCATGAATATCACAACCCTACATCTCCATGGCAAAGTCGACAGGCTAATTATCTTTCCAAAATACCAATTCCCTGTTCCCTGGCACAATGCGCACGAGAGTAGCGATTCTACCGAAACGAATTCTTTAATTTTCTGTAACTAATTTACTTCCAAACACTGCACCATCATGCCCTCGTGCAGCACCGCATGCCCTCCTCGCAGCGACAGGACATGGCAGAAGCTTCCGAAACTACCTCGGCAGAACCACCATGGGAAGCATCTAAAATGAGCAAGACCCGTGGCAGACCGTGAAGATTTGTCTGTCAAAACAATTTACAGTGCTCACAGCCAAGGTTTGGCTCGCTTCATAAAGCAGGCGGCGGTATCGGAGATACAGAGCGGGGACGGGAACCACCGCTGCCACGTTGCCGAACCCCGTGTGCGAACCGGACGAAACCGCATCTAATCGATTTCCGAGTTATTGCCGTGAAAGCGGCGTCCACGGCGGCACAAACACTAAAGTAATTAAATTGTTTCACCGATACCCAAACAACGCGACGGTGGACGGATCACGGGGCTGCAAGGTTTGCGATGTTTATCACACGGAGAGATTTGGCCAAGACGAAGCCACAAGCCTTTCGGAGGCACTACGCTGCAGTCTACGCCGCGCATGATATGGAGCGCTGTGTTTTGACAGGTTCCTTCGTCACGGCAGGGCGATAAATGTGAACAGTGTTGAACCCTCCACCAAGAGTACACTGGTACCCGGTTCCGCTGTGTACATGGGACGAGCGGGTGTGTTAATTGCGACATGGTGAGTTTATTTGCAATAATATTGCGACAATAAAATTGGACTCGCGTATGCAAAAAGCTGCAGTTTGCTGGTGGTGCGCATTACGGTTTGCGTGAATCGACCGCGAGCCCGGGCCACACGACAAGGCCATTAAGTAGAGAAAGAAGAATTGGACCATTTCACGAGTGTGAAGTCGATCGAGGGCGGAGAAATTTACTACACCAAATAAATCAATGCAAACTGGCCGCCTGGAGACCTGGAGTCCTGGAGGAAGGGATCGATACGAGACGATTTAGTAGCCTGGGAAAGTGGCGATATCGTTTGATGCGTGAGAAAAACTTGCCCTTTCTGTATGGTACAGTGATGGGTTTAAGTGGATCTTACTTTAGATGAAAGGTGAAAGATCCCTGCAGGTACGTCGTGTGCCAGTGATGCGTAATTATTTGTCGTTGAACGGCAATGCAATCACTGAGTATGAATAGGAAGATTTCAGAGTTTCCTTACAAAAAAGAGTCGTACGTCGGTGCATCAAAGCCAATACGAATGAAAAGAGGATCCTTTCGAAGGCACACGATTTTGTAAAGTGGCAAGAGAAAGAGTTTAGATAAAAAATAGCATCTTTGTACCTGAAAACAAGGCTACTCCGCCATTATAATAATTGTTGGATCTGCAAGTATGGTGAAAAAAACTTCAATTTCGACAACAATTTTAAAAATAACTCGTCACGGTGTTGTTGTCTGCACTATTCGACTTGACCATATTGTAAGATGTTTCACAGGTATTAATAATTGATGTAAGGGAAGGCAGGCAACGTTAAGGAAAATGTAAAAAAAATCTAGGAATATATAAATACAACGACCATGAAAATCTGTAAACTTTATCTTACACTTATCTTTTATCACCAAATGTGTTGAGACTTCTATTGATTTTTATATTTTTATCATGAAACAAAACATGTTTTTACCTACAGTTTTTGAAATATTCTGGTAACACTGACTCTTGGTATGGGAAAGCTGGAAAGTTGTAGCAAACGTTGGAAATTAAAGAGGTTGATAGTATGTTAACATATCTTATCGCTTTCCACGTCCTGCTATATATATATATATATATATATATATATATATATATATATATATATATATATATAAACCAATTCTTGATAAATTGCAAAGACGATTGATTCAGCCCTGAATAAAGGAGTTGCAAGCGTTGCTTCTAACATATCTTAGAATGCATAATCTGAGGCATTTTTGTAATATCGGGCACTAATAGCGAACATCGAGCATTGTTTGCATAACAATGATGACAACTCATTCATGTAATAATACTTCCAAAAATATAAACAATGCAAGTTACAGAGCTCAAGATCCGCTGTAGTTAAATTAGATCCATAGCTATTTCAATAAGTCAACAATATTAAATGATCGTTACAATTAACATATTTTTTTTATCAAATGATCGCTAGCAAACAAAAGTAAAAGATTTTAACGGATTACTGAGTAAAGGACTGTTTCTAAGATCCCAACTAGGTTAAAAAAGCTAATTAAATTGAAAATGATGCGCTTCTTGTTCTTCTATTTGGCGTAAACGTCCTATGCGAACATACCGGCCTATACAGGTTTTCAAAACTTCTATCTAGTCTGTATTGATCACATAATTTGGGTAGCCAAAAACGACAAGAAATTACAAAACAGGACGAACTAAGGAACAGAGTAACTATTCGAGACAGTAAGGATATTTTATTGACCTTAATAGAAACACGTAGATTATAGTCTAATAAATTGAATGCTCCGGGAATCATCGTGTGATTATTTTTTAGTACTGAAATTGCCAGTTACATGCCTAAGCATTCAGTTCTATTCGTTACTGTAGTATGACACATTAGATAAGTATCTCGTTTAGTCAGAATAGTCTGACATGGAACAAATAAACTACATGAATAAGACCTGTGAATGATATTTCCAATGTTAGCTTCTTCGGGTATGAAATCCAATCATGTCACCCAACACAAATCAATATGGCGTAGCCCAAGATACATACAACAGTACAACAGCACATACAACATACCCACCAGAAACGTACTCTTCAAACTTATTTATCCAATTTGTCACGTACCACGTGAAATATCTCGACAAATTTATGGAAAGTGGAGTCTCTAACCGTGATGAACATGTCGTCTCAAGGACATGGGTCGGGCATGGCCCTTATCACCGATTTACGCCAAACCAAACGGCTGACCCAATCTCATTCAGCTTCCGTTTTTTTTAAATAACTTCAAAAGCAAATATATCATGGCCCGCCGTAAGTGACAGGGGCCGCGAGGTCTGCAAAATCGCGTCCATACTTTTCACTCTCCGCTGATGGCAGAAATTTAAACTCACCCATGCTTGGTTTCTGCCGATGCCTTTTGACCTGCTTGACCTAGCAAAGAATGTTGGAGGTACAGCCGCCTCCATTTTATCCACCGCTTGAAGCCGATGAAGATATGGCTATTGCGATGAAGATTTCAAAACCACGCATGGAGAGAGGGAGATGGGGGAGAGAAGGGACGAATTTTCCGGATCGTTCCATCTCCCCCTGCCCAGCCGTAGCATACCTTGCCCGCTCTTCATTTTCTTCGCCAAATCTTCATCTGACGGGAGCGCGAGAAGGTAAATCATGCGATTTTCGGCTAGCAAAGGCATAAATTTTCCACCGCCTTTTCTGTCAAGCGCAGGCTCAATATCAGCGCAGCATCTTTATACTTTTGCAGCAAGCTTTTCTTGCGAGAGGAAACTGGAAGGAGACAAGGCATTTGCTGGAAAACTTTATCCCTTCGCCATACCGCAGCAGTGCAGCAGGCACCACACAAAGGAACTCAAAACAAGACACGCACACACACACACCTACTCACGGACACGGACACATATTTGCCAAGCCCGGAACCCCAACCGACCAACCAACAAGCGAGAAAACAAATGAAAACCCACAATACTATCCTTGAGGCGGACGAGAAACTCGTCGGAAGTTCAACGTCGGGTAATCTTTGCTCCACGTTTCCCTTCCACCCAAAACGCCATCAAGAAGACATCCCTAACGATGGAATGAAGAAAAAATACCCACCCAAACCCACTGCCAATCCACTCCCCAACCATCCTCCTCACAGGAGGGCGGTGAATCTTCTCCCGAGCGCCGTATTCGCTTTTCTATCCGTTTGATTTTGGCTGCTTTCCTTCTGCGGTCCTATTTTATGCTATTTTATGCTGTTTTATTTCCACCGTAGAGACTGCCGCCGTATGCTGTTCGGACTACTGCATGTGTGTATATGATCTCGTTTTGCGGAATCAACTTCCTTTGCTTCCTTTCTGCTCCCAGCAGCTCTCCCACTCTTCCCGGTTTTGCTGGCTGTGTCAGTTACAGCACCTACGAGTTTGCCATTATTCTTTCATTTTCTTGTCCTGTCCTGGAAGCCCTTTTCCACCAACATCAGCACCCCTTCCTCACCCCCACACACACACATCGCACTAACACCCACCCGCCCAACATGACACGATGTTTAATGATCACAGATAAGGCAGGATATAAATTTTATTCTCCTTTTTCACTGCCCTCTCCCCATTATTCTTCCACCCTCCCACACGGGGACAGCAGCGTCCTCGAATATCGTCATCTCGTTCGTTTTTATTTCCACTGACGCTATGCATTAGACAAAACCAGCGGCTGAGAGAGTTTCCAATCCGGGCACGGGAACATATCCTGCTCTTCCGCGCATTTGCTGGCCACGGAACGAATCGTAATACCGTACCGAACTCCGCTATCGAATAATTTTTGCGAACCAAATCGCAACAAAGCATTGCTTGGGCGTGCAAAATATGGGAAGGGATGGGGTCGATTTGCAGAATTTTGGACGCTTTCGATTCGGCACTGCAGGGATGGTTTGGGAAATTTGTATCGAACGTTAAATATTTTCCCATCGAAAGCTGAATGTTTCTGAATCATGTTTTGCGTGATGGGAAATGAACCACTTGTACATAGCAATATATTCATTTTCCTAACATTTACCGCGAACAGATGCACTATATCTTTGCACCAGTACTACACTCCTTCCTTCTAGCCCGTTAACTCTAAACCATAAAATATCCCGTAATGTTGTTTTCGCAAAAAGAAACTAAAAAATCAACACTTACAAATTAGACAACCTATCTTGGCTCTAAAATCTAGCATACGTGCCACCGGAGCGTGTTCCTAAACGGTTTCCTCCTCCCTGTTAGTGGAGATGACTATAAAAATTACGACCCACACTGCTTCGAGAAACTGACCAAAACGCAAGCCCACACCTTCACCTTCTTTGCCTTCGGAGTTTCGGAGGCTTTATCCAGTTGGATAGTTGGAATAAAACCACAACTTGCAACATGAGCTGACTAACTTTTGCCCCCCCCCCCCTCTCCCGTTCCGTTCTCCGTAAAGTGGACACCCAAGTGATCGTTAAAGCCCCTACCGTCTTTACTTGTTCGTGCCCTCGATTACCAGCCTGATGCTAGAGAGAAAATTGAAGTTCCTTTTTACGACCCAGTTAATTTGTTGTGTCGTTGATTTTCGGCGCAGAGGGGGGAAGGGGCAGAGTTTTAGCCAAGAACTGGGTTTCTATGCGCACGCTTGCTATCAGCCGAATTTTACGGATTTTAAATCGAACGGATGGATGGATCATCATCGATGTCACCGTCGATACCATCGAGCTGTGGTGCATGATCAAGCCGATGGGCAGCTGCGATTTGCCACACACTTTTTGTGTGTTTTATAAGGAAATCATTAGATCTTCTTGGCCGGCTGTGCCCGAGGTGGCTCTATTCGGAGAATATGATTCGAGCGGCAATGATGTTTAGCTATGCTATCCTTCGTTTGATCGGCGATCGCGTGCGCTTGCGTGGAAACGTGTGTTCTGGAAAGCCATTTAACGAACATTGAAATGGGAGAATAATGAATACGGATCGATATTCAACATCAGCGACACATTTTATTTCGATTTGTTCCCATCTAAATGAGTCGGTTGTGAAGTAAAATTTTGGTAGAATTTGTAACATAAACTTCTGGCGTAGAACATAAAAATTTTACTTCAAGATGACTTAGTTATTTTGCTCTTTCAGCCAATGATATATTTTTTTTCTTTCTTTGCAAACCCCAATCTCTAGTAATATCTTACATTATCGTCATCGTAGATGATGATATACAATGCTGTGCTCTCGGGGTAAGCGATGTTAATCTCACTAGCAGCAGCACAACGTTCAAGTGGCTGTGCGTATTCCTTGCCAAACATCATTAGTCCTTTCCTTTCCCCTTCCCAGCCTTCCAACTCCGTCAGCACAGTTTCCACCGGAAGCCGGAACCAAGACAAAGGAAACGGTAGTGAAGCTTCACTTCCTTGTCCTTCTCAGAGCGTCTTAAACAAACGATTGACAGTGTACTCACGCCTCACGTCGCTCGGGAGGCACAAAAACGCACCACCCAAACACAATGCTGTTTCGATGAAGCTTCCCTTCCAGTATGGGGGAAGCAAAAAACCTACCAAGGACCTTTGCTAGGTGGTTCCGTTTTTCTTCATTCATCAATTTGACACCAAAAACATGTAGCCGTTACAGTGAGCCTTCCATCAAAGCTGGCAAAGAAGTGTTTTCTTTTCAACATTTTCCTCCTTTTCTTTTTAGTGCTTTCCATTTTTCCACATAAATCTCAAAGGTGCTTGGATGGCGGAGCAAGAAACCACGACAGATAAAGCGAGCAAAATTGGATCATCAAACAAAACGCTTAATGAGCGAGCGAGAAAAGACACCACCGTGCTCAAGACATTACGATCGAAGAAGCAGCACACATACACACACTCACACACACATACGCAGCATCAGAGCCGTACACAAAAAAATGCTCCAAGCCCAACATAAAAGGATGAAGAAAACTTCATCAAGCTTCGGAGCTAAAACAGTGACATTCCACGGATTCGACCCGTTACGCCACCAAAGCCAACCGTTCCGCTTTGATGGAAAGCTGTGAAAAACAGGGACAACCATTTTTTGAGGTTTAATTTTCACCACCGAAGCGAGAGATGATTTTGCCTAGTATTTCGTACGCATGCGTTCATCTTCACAAACACACACACACATTCTCTCGCTCTCCTTGGAGTGAGTTTCTAACTTCGGAGAGCCGATTTTCCCCAGAACTAAGAGCAAACGAGATGCAAAGCAGCATCCACCACAAGTACCGGGCAAATTTTCCACACATCAAAGCTTACGAATCAACCCACAAGTTGCACCTGCCCCGTTGAGATGTCATCTGCCGCATCTGTGCAACGCGCCATTTTCAAAGTGGGAGGAGCCTGCGATGCAGCTGGCGACGGTCGCTCATTGGCTGGCGCCGATGGAAACGCAGAGAGCGAAAAACTCCGCAAGCGAGCAGAGCTGGAAATCTCCCTTCAGAAACGGACCGGCTTCGCACGTGATGGTTCAATGTTGCATCGGAGTAGGCACACAATGTCACACGCGCCTCGACTGTTGCGTTAGGGAAAATCGGTCGCTTGCGGAGAAGATGCAGGAAAAACGAAAGCAAGCGTCAGGACATCGAAACATCGCACACTCTTCAAAAAATTGAAATCTTTTCATCACGGCACGCTTGGAGGTTTATTTTGGACACATCTCTCTGTCACACTCACTGTTTGCCCATCCGTGGTCGTTTCCCGAAACGCCGAAATGTTCTTTCAACGGATTTTTAGAACATTTTCTTGGCCCCTTCGCGACGACTGCTGCACAAATTCATCGTCGCTTGAAATTATTGATTTTTCCTCGACTTACACACACACCCATACAGGCGCGCTCGTGCGAGGTTATCGTCAGTGCGCACAAACACCATTACCAATCGATTTCCACCAACACCAGCCAGGACTGCTTCGGTTGGCTTCGCTGGGGCAATGGAAATACTCCGGGAGGGAGAGTGGGTTGGAAAATTCACACCACTCACCAGGCGGTGAGGCAGCCCGTCAATACACACATATGCATACGCACACTAGCGGCAGACCAGATCCAGCCGCTTTTTATTGAAACCCATAAGGATGTCTTTATAACCGGACGTGATGCCTGGGCGGCACATAATCACTTTAAAAGCTTACGGTTTCTCGTTTCACGCTTTTCATCGCACGCTTCAATGAATTACAGACGCATTCATTGAAGCTGCACGGTACGAAGACCCGTCGAAAGGGAAGGGAGCGCAGGCATTTGGGGCAGGTCTATGGGGTTCACTTTTTGCCGTCAAACGGAGTGGCTCCGCTTTGCCGAGTAGGTGTTGTAATGATGATCGTCAGTTTGGCTGAAATGCGATGTCGTCCTGTACCGTTTTGGGAAGCAAACGACATCCACCTCGGATGCGGGAGAGAAGTTTCATTTGTGAAAGGAGCGGCTACTTTAAGGTGATAAAAACGTCTACACTCGGTTCGTATGCGGCCGCCAACGGTTCAATGAACCTACCGAGCTCTCATAATCGTAAGAAGAAGGGCTTTATTATTGCTTGCTTGCGGCGGCTGCAAAGGCATACCTTCTCCCGGGAAACCATTGCTCATCGGTGGCTATGAGTGTGAAGCATGCAAGGCCCTTTGGTCTGGTTTGAAGGTTGAGGTGCGAATGTCTGGCGCGCATGGTTCACATACCGGGGTAAATATGTTACTAACTTTGAAGTGCCTAGAAAAGCATGCATGTTTTGTGTTCATCCAATTGAGGCTGCCTTTCTGCAGCAACCTTCATACGACTGTTGCATGTTGTTCTTATCCATGGTTTTTAAATACCTTCCACTGTTTATTACAATTGCCAACAAAATGCTTCCTGCACACTTTTCCACACCATTGCTCATTGCTCTTCCACCATCCACCGTGGCGGCTCACGATTAACGATGCACCTTTACACCCCCAAAGGTTGAGCATGATCTTCACCCAACCCTCCTTCACCGTGCAGTGACATTTGTATCAACGGAGACGGATTTATCCCCCACCCGCATTCCACATCTTCTTGTCAATCCGAACGAGCACGGGATTCGAAACTAGACGATGGATGGATGGATGGATGAAAAACAAAAACAAAAGGGCTGGGTGGGCATGAATGATTGAAGCTAGATTGAGTACACGGTACGATTCCGTTTGATGTTGATGCTGTCCGGGCAATTACTCGAAACTCCAATGCTCCATGTGTACCATGTGGATGTGTCATTTCGAATGCACTTTGTGTTGTGATTGCTTGCGGGCCATAGGTTTGTCGTTTGTCGTCTGCACCGCAAAAGACTGATGTCAATACTGCACTGCAGTGTGCAGCACCTCGTCACAGCCATCCGTTTGCATCTTCGTTTCGTTTCGACTCTCTTTGTGTGTGTGTGTCTGCACCACGTACGGCGTTTGAACTGGCGAGCTTTGAACTTTAAACGGTTTTACGTACAGAGCTCATTTGGATGATGAAAAGGGCCTTAAAGAATGTGAATGAATCCTGTTTATTAAATGGGAAATCTAGGAAAAAATTGTAGTGTAATGTAATTTTTGCCATATTTTTCCTTATTTTCATTTAAAAAAATAATTTGAATACAATTTGGAACTCTAACACTGCTGCTATAAGTCGAAAACAATCACAATGAAATTGTCTGTTTCAATCAATTCAATCGTTAGAGCGTTAAAACCCAACATAATTGACAGTCCAGTTGTCCAGTAACAAAAAACCGTTGAATTAAGTGTAAAAAAGGTACAAAACACAATTGCCAAAGCGCTGGCAGAACGCGAAAATTGTAACAAAACCAAACCAACGCGAACAATCCTCCAAATCTAACGAATGCAAATTTATTTCCACTCCTTGTTGGCCAGTACGCCAGTAGTAATAATGTTTACTGATTTCTGTTTTGCTCTTTTCTTTTTTTTTTGCTGTCCCTTCAGTCCGTACCACTCTTCGGTGTTTCAGTCGATTTTACCGCAAGAGCATCATTTTCGACGGTGGCTTATTGTTGCATGAATTTTGGCGTAACTTTAATTTCCTTTCTGCACCTACACGCTTCGTACCCAAACCGTACCCAAGGTGCTCCTGTCTTCCTCTCCTGAGTTGATCTGTGTGAGTGTGTTTTCCTTTCATTTTTATTCCAATTTGAACAAACTCAACCAACTTTGTTCACTATCGCTGGGGATTGGGTGCGAAGCTGGCGGGAGAATCATTCTTCTACAGCTCGCTTGGTTTAATTTGGTTCGGTTGGTTGTGTTGATTTTTGTCTCGTTTCGTGGAAAATCGCTTCATTCCCGATACACTGGGTGACCCACGTCCGGGAAAGGGACTTTTCGATATATCGACTGACTGGGGACCACATTGTATTGTAGCATGCGCGCCTATCAGATCCTGTTTGGGGGGAGAAGTAAGCAACGGACACGGACAGGTAATAATGGATTTTGGACTGTTTTCGAGCATTTTTTTTTCGTAATTTCAAACCGAATGTATCGAAGGGAAATTTGCTATCTGTTCAATTTTAACAACGTGGTGAAAATTATTCAAACGATACGTTTATTAGTTCACGTAGTTTTTATTACATTATGACTTATAAAGCGGGCTCTAAGAAACATTTTTAGAGCTAGTTGCCTTTAAATGAAATGAATATTTAAGATGCTACCTTTACGGCTTAAACCCCCCCCCCCCCCCCGCCCTCCACAAGATTGAAAGCTTACCCATGGTGGTGCATCCGTTTTAAAATTGGCCATTAATTTCCATGCTGGCGTGGTGCACGTATCGCTAAAACTCAATGCAATGAAAATGGTGACAACAAACATGGACTGTGAGCTCGGTGACAGGATCATTCGTTAGTGCAGGATATGTGAGAGTGCACAAAGGAAACAGGATCAGTTAAGCGCTGGCCGATGAAAGGCAGCGGCCACATAACCGTAACGGCAGCACAAAAGAGCAACCTCGGACAAGAGTTATGAGTGGCTAGTGCGACGAAGCTAATGCAAGCCAGCAGCAAGGTTAAGCATTTGCCGCTGCAATACACTGGTGTTCTGGTTCTGGGCACATTAATTCTAGGGCCGTGAAGCAGCGCGAGTAGCGCCAGTCGCCCAAAGGCTGAAAGAAATCGGGCCCAACTTCCGGTGGATGCTTGCTGGAGCTGTGCGCTTCTGGGGCATCATCGCTTTGGGTGATTTCGCCATTGCCAACAAGCGTGTAAGCGCTTAACTTCCTTTTCCATCGCGCACCGGGGGCCCGGGTCGGAAGTGAACCCGATGAGTTTCGGATGATACAAGAGGGCTGAGGGTCGGGTTGTCCGGTCGGAGGGAAACATGCAGTGAGTATGCTTGCAATTTTGCAATAATTTACTGTCCGCCGTCAAAAGCACAACGAGCCAATCATAAACATGTTTAGGTGCATATTCTTTTGCTTCTTCACTCGCTCCCGGTTTCTTTCTTTTTTATGCTCACGCCCGAAGTCACTTCCAGCGGGGCCGGGTCGTTCTCGTCTCCTTCTTCGCACGACCTACCCAAATGCTCACGCCCGAAGTCACTTCCAGCGGGGCCGGGTCGTTCTCGTCTCCTTCTTCGCACGACCTACCCAAGCTGGGGTGGGGTTTTATGGCCGGGCCCGTGCTTACGGTTCTAATACACTGTTTGCCGCTCCGGTTTTCGTTTCGACACGGCCGAACGGATTTAGCCACCAGTGTAGCCAGCCGTACGGGAAAAGCGTTTCAAAGCCCGAAAGCTCAACCGGACCTGATTTAGGCGGGCTTCGGCAATGCTTTAATTATGTAAATTAGGTCATGAAAATAATGAATTACCCTTTGGCATGCACCTTTCAGCACATTCATCCGCACAGCACCAAGACGACGGACCCCGGAGCGGCGCGCGAAAACCGCGCGCACACGTCACTCACTCTCTGTCTCGCCGCTGGCCACCCTTGGCGTGCCGCTTTACTTTCGTTGCCGCCACCGCTACCATTCAGTTGGCCACGGTCCCACAGCCCACGTACCACCCGTCTATGACCGAAGCTTTCCGTCACCTACTACCGACGACCGTTCCCGTTGGTTCCGGTGCAGTGCGCTGGTCAGTTCCGGGAAGTGGAAAAAACGGCGTCGACAGCGCAGTACAACAAGAAACAAAAAATACATAAAGACAACGAAAAGAAGAAGAAGAAAAAACACACACCCACAAGGAAAAGCCATTCTCAAACGGTTCGATAAAATAAAATACGAAAAAAGTCAGTGGGAAAGTCTGGCCCCGGATCGAGATGGATAGATGATGGCGTTACAATGGACCTTGGCGTTAGACTTGGACGCGTTAAATCCAAACTTGTGTGTTAAATCCAAACTTGTATATGTGTGTGTAGCTTATAGTTTAGAATTTCTTTTTCAGAAAGAAATGTTTACTATCTGAGAGAAGAAAGGTCAGTGAAATGAGGTAAAAAAAACATCTGTCGGTTGAATTATCTAGTATTGTTATAACTTTTACAAAATGAAACCATACGATTTCATAAAATGAACTTTGTTCTATAATGTTATTCAAATTATTTGTTCATTTTAGCTTCATTGCCTATTTTATTTTATAGTGCTAAGAACACTTTATTTTGAAATCTTTTCCATATAAACAAAACAAACATCTACGCAGTATATCTGGTTGTAAGTTCAAATGTAACGTTGCACAGGCAAATACAAACAATGGTGGTTCAATGCGCTTTAAAGCTAGAGCTAGCTAGCGCTCAAAACGTTCTGCCATCGTTGACTGTGTGTGAGTAAAATATAGAAAAAATGAATAATAAAAAAATAAACACTACTCACACAAAACGCCCAACTGCCAATGGACTACACCCGAAATCCCAAACAATGATGTGGCCAGTAATGTGTCAGTGGAACATCTGTTAATAGTCCTGATACCATCGGCACAAATCGCACGTTCAACGCACTATCGCTCTGGCAAAGGGCACAAGCCACACACACACATACACACTTTGGAGGAAAATCGTAACACGAGGGCCACGGTGTGGCGCTGGTGGCACGGTGCTCTAATCGGTTTGCATCTCTTTGCCTCGGCCTGTCTGCGTTTCGAGTGACAATCGAGCGATGAAATCTCAACCGTCCAAATACGATGCCAAAATTGTCCGACCCTTCCACCGGGCCACCGAGCAAACGACTCGAGGGTCGGCAGGTGGAGGGGCTGTAGGATTTGTTTCCCCTCTCGAACCACTATTTAATGGTTGTACATTAACTTAAACTTCTTTTTATTTCCGAAACCGAGGGAAACCATTTTCATACAGTTTAGGTTTGTTGTGCGCGTTCGAACAATTTTCGGACTTTCCCGTTACAATGGCGGGAAATGGCGGTTAGTTGAATGGCTGTTGATTGACAGCTTTAAAGGACTGGGGCAGCTTGGTTGTACTCGGTTCGTGGGAGTACACGCCCCAATAAGAAACAGATGCTTGAATGATTTAAGAAGCAGCGAGCACAGGTAAAAAGCTTAGCAAAATGTTAAACATAACGCAACTAAGTGTATATTGGAGCTACTCCACAAAAAACGTCTGCCATAGTAGTTGATGGGTGAAGTTTTTATTTTATTTTATTTTTTATTTTGATGACATCTTCCGTTTTGCCTCCAATTTTGGTTTGTTACAAAGTGGATCGAACGAAACCGAACTCTTATGAAGGTGCTGGTGAAATGCAATGTCACAGGACACTACCACCATCACCATAATGGCTTTTTCCGTAAGCAATCCTAAAACTTTGTGCTGTTCTTGGCCTGTTCAGTGCCAAAAGTGTCAAAAACAAGCCGAGAGGAAACGAATGCTGGGAAATCTTAATTTCATTCGCGTGCTCTACGTCCCGGCTCATCTCTTTTAAAGGGTACGCCACAGCAGAAGCAGAAATGCGAAGGGAGAAACTGAGCGCTAAAGGTAGAGATGCAACACTAAACAATTGCATTTTCCTTGCACTAGCTCTCTTGCTGGCTTGTTTTGCCATACAAAACGATGATGCGCTATCTCACTCGCCAGCGATGCGAGAGGAAGATAACGAAGCTAATGAGAGAGAGAGAATCTGAACTGCAGCGAAAAACGAGATTTCGCTACAAGCGAGAGTGAGCAAGCGTCATATTCGGAGCGTTTCCCTTATTCAGTTCCCCACACGCAAATTATCGAGCCGTTTGTCACGCCTCTTGCAACACTTAAGCCACACCTCCCGAAACGAACGCAGGCCAGAGCAGGATGGATGCCGCCATCGGCGTCTGTCAGAAAGAGACCACCATGCGGAACCGTATAGCGTTACCGTGAATTTGAACCATCGCGCCCTTCATCTGTTCTTTCTTTTGAAGCAGTTCTTCGAAAACCGTTGGCTGGCGTGGATGCGCGCGCGTGTTTCACGATTCACTGTGCGCGGAAAATCGTGTCTGCTAGGTGATCCCCTCTCGTTTTTATTTGGATAGGATTAGTAGCGAGCCCGATTGGATCAGCGCGATTGCAGTGCTTACAGCAAACCTAATTTTCATCCAGCCACACGCGTGGAAAAGCTTCAGTTCCCCGCCCCGTCTAAAGAGTGCGTGTGTGTGAGCTTCGCTTGTAGCGAAAAAGTGCGTGCACGATAAACAGAATCAACAGAAGCTGTATGAAGCTGCTAGTTGAAGCGAATTGAACGCGCTCAGACCGTGCGTAAATTCTTAGTGGAAAAGCGGGACTAGGGCAGGATTGGAGTGAAACGTAAAGAATACTGTTTTATATTGACAAGTGATTTTTTTTTTTGGGAAACTTGGCAAGTGAATGGTTTGGGGGGCAAGCAGCCAGCAGCAGTGCGTGCGTGCGCGTGTGTGTATGCGTGTGTGACAGGCGCAGGGAGTCTTCCTGTTGATTGATTGCTCAACTCTCGCTGCATACAGTGTGAACCTCAGTGACCATTGAATGGAGGGCAACCACCAGTGACAACGTGATCGAAATATCGTATTTTCCTAGAGTCTGAGCTGCTGAGGCTGATGCAGCTGATATGAATTGCGCCTTTTGTTCGTACACACTATCTGCATGTGTCATTGTGGAATTAAATAATTATCACTGCGTGTAAATTGCTGGAATTGTTCTAGTGGACGGGCGAGGCCAGATCTAGCCACCGTTCAGCACACCATCAGACCGGATTTGTTCACCACAAGTGCGTGCGTGTGTGTGAGTTTGTATGTGTCATTGTGCCCCAAGAGTGTTCGTAAGTTAAAGGATAATACCAAGTGGGTATCGTTTACCATTTTTTTTTAAGTGTTTTAACCAATTTCCACTACACCAACTACCCCAATAACAAAGAGCAGTGGTAAACAAAACGTGAACAAAATATTGTGTGCGGGCAATTGCATCGATATATTGCGTCGGCTGTTTGCGTGAAGCGGAGCGCAACTGATTTTGCGGGAGTGATTTAGAGTGAGTAGTTTTCTGGAGGCTTTTTACTTCTAGTTCTTACCTTGCGCCTCTCATACTTGTAAAAGTGGAGGAGTGGTGTAAAAGAATTCGATCGTCGTACGTGGAAGAAGTGGTTCAATATTTTGAGAGGACTGTAATAAAACAATTAAAACCAATCGAGCCCGAGCACGAGCCTACAGAACGAGCAGGTTCGAGTCGCTAGGAATGGGGGTGAAAAAAGCATCAAGATACACAATACACACCAGGACAGAGGGGAAGTGTTGCCAAGAGTGTGTTTCAAATTTTTTTTCGGCTCCATGTAAGGCAGGGGGAAAAGTATCTCCAGTTGCATTTCTTGCGGAGCCATCGACTATCACAGACTTGTTATCGGTGTCGTAAATTGGTAATAAATTTTAAAATTTTGACACTTGAGTGCTTTTGATAACAATTCATAATTGAACGAGCAAACCAGTCGGGGAACGGGGAACTGTCGTCGTCGCACGTCATTTCAGGGAGCCAGACCGCTGCCCCACCGTTTGAGTGTTTAGGTGTATTTACATGCTTCATGTTTGGTTGGCGTTTCTTTTTTTTTGCTTACCTTTCCTGCCATTCCTTGCTTCTAATCACATCGCTCATTCTTATCGTCATGCAAACGTTCATTGAAACCCTATCAAACTAATTGTACGACGATAAGCAAGTGTATTGCCACTCGGTGAACAGTCCAACGGTGATCTGATCACAAGAATTGATGTGATTTGCATACCGGACACATGTTTGTTTGATCAAATCGTACACAGATTCGAGTCGGTGATGAAGACAACCCTTGAAATGGGGTGTAAAAAAGCAATCTCACAACTCAAATCATCCCCGCGTTCGTTTACTTTAGCTTCGATGCGTGATCGGAACAAGCGATCGATGAGCATACAGTTCACACGCCTTGCTGACCGACAACCTCCAGTGTCGCTGCGCCCTCTTATCTAATCAAATCAAACACCATCAAACGGTACCTTGGCCAGAGTGGAGCAGCGGGAAATAAAACTTACGGCAGAACGGAGCAACGAAACCTTAAGAAATGGTCCCGAAGCGGTCAGCAAGTACTGCGAAGTGGTGCTCCTTTCCTCTGTACCGGTGCCAGCAAGGGAGTAGGAATAGAAAGAGGGAAAAGAAGCAACCTATAAAAGAGAACATTTATCGATCAAGTATCGGTGAGAGCACCGGCTCCGGGATTGACAAGTTGGTCGATTTTTGTCTTGTATCACACTTCCGTTATCAGAATAGTCCAGTCTATCGCGGTATGTATCAGGTGCGTCCCGAGCGCCCCAAAAAAGCGATACGGGTGTTAGGCTTTTCCCGTGCCTTTCCGAACATGTAGTTTGACCGTCGGCATCGATGGCAGGGGTCTGGTGAGGTCGTAGTTTTCTACCGTTTTCTTCCTTTTGGTTGACTTTATTTTCTGTGATAAAAGATGATACTGTTTGATTGTGCTCGAGAGCGGGGAAGCTTTGCACACCACATTTACATTACACCTTCAAACCGTTCTCTTACCGTCCATGTTCTGGGTCGGTTGTCAAACGGTGCGGCAGGCTTTTCCGTGCCGCAAAACACAATGCTTTCGGTTGTTGACGAGACATGGCCGCGTCACGTCCATGAGCGCAGTGGACCGGTGGACGATAGCTGTGGCGGTATCGATCGATTCTATCATCGAATAAAAAAAAAAGGTGGAACAGTGTGATGCACAACACCACAGGGTAAAGTTATCGATTGTCTCTTCTTCTTTGGGTGAGGTGGTTTTGTAATCAAATAAATGGATTTAAATTAGGCACTCCCGACACACGAGAGGAGCCGGTTTGGGTTCGGGTACGGAAATGAAATTTGTATATTCGTACGCTTTGAAACAGTACTAATACAAAATGGAGAATGATTCCATACAGCACGAGAAGCATTTCAATACAAATTGCTGCTAATTAAGATGGTCAAAATATTGAAATTTTGGCATTCTCCAAAAAAAAAAATAAAGAAATATCAGCCATTCCTTTCTTACAACGTTGCCGGCAACCATTCCCATTCCCACATTAGTTTTGCAATAATTTACCTCCGAGTTGAACCATTTTCCACAGGCACTTGCAATTCCCTTGTTGCTGTGCATCTTTTGCTGGGAGGTTAAGAAATTAAACTTTAATTAATTTTCTTAATTGAGCGTGATTTGTTTGCTGCGAGCGGTCTTTTGGGAACTCCACCCTGCAACTCTGGATCCGTAACGTCCAAACACCGTCGGTGTGTCGTTCATATCGAACGAAAGCGCAAGACAAACGTTCGGAAAGCCATTTTTCTTCTGCATTCGCACTCGCTGGCTGGCTTCATTCGCTTGAGAAGAGGAATAAGCACTTAAGCACAAACAAAACATTAAACCCACTGGTAAGTGTTGAACGTGAAGGGAAGCAAAAGGAGAAATAAATCAATAAATCAAAACACCACCGAAACACTTCCACAATTGACCACCGTACCACAAGTAACGCATCCTGATCGATCGTATTGAACGTTGGACATTCGTGCACACAAACAAGAAAAGGTCTTGGGACGGGTTGTTGTAAAGCAACCACTCACACCCCTCTCCTTCTTCCACGATCTGCGGAGTGGTGAGCTTTTCGGTGGCAAGAAAAATGATTTCATGACACCCGGGAGTAGCGCAGCACCAGCGACCAAACATTACAGCCGCAACTCAACACATTTGGAACAATAGTATCGGTACCGTTTTTGGTGTTTTGTGGATGCAATGAAGGAATCGGTATAGGATACATCGTCCACCGTTGATTGTTTCGTGCTACGGACTCCCGTAGCTTATAAAATAGACTTAAAGTTTTGAAGGCAACACAACAAACCACGAAAACAAAGCAACTTCTTCTCTAGGCTCTCGAAGGAAACAATCGCTACTTTGGCCCGTGGTTCCTTCCGCTTAATAATTTCAATTTAATATTTTGACGCTTCACCTGTTTGCAGGGAAGCCCTCTCCCTCCGGTGTTTGTCCCTATTATCGGTGGCAAACACCCGCAAGCAAACCAAATGATCACGCCACGACGATCCGATCAGAAAGACTCGAAGAGCGCGAGTAAGCTACACGGTGTGCATGGTTACTCATTTATCATCGTCCTAATAGGGCTGGGAGATCTGTGACTCTTCTTTGGGGGTCTCTTGCCCTAGCGTTCCAAGAAATTCTGGCCACCTCCGATCACCCACTGGGCCTCGTAAGAGCTTTCCAGCTTGTGTGTGTATTAATTAATTACTCAAATACTTCCAATCTCAGCCCTGGTAGGATCGTTCGATCGTTGTTCGTGTACGCAGGAAGAAAGTTATTGATTGTTTTTTCCCCCTGTGTGTGTTACTCTTTCTTACCTTCGGCGGGTACATCGGTACACGGTGGGTGTATATTTTCTTTGAATTTTGAGCACTCCAAGTCTGGGCAGCAACATCAGGAACGAGGTGTGTTGCCACCGTTGCTCCTTTCAGCCAGTTGTCTAATCAGGTTGGCCCGGAGTTGATTTGAGATGTTGAAATATTGAACTGCCATATTTTTAGCCCCGCTGAGTTGGTCAATGCGTGTGTGTGTGTGTGTGTGTGTGTGTGTGTGTGTGTGTGTGTGTGTGTGTGTGTGCATGTGTAAGTGCGAGCGCGAGGGATAAAAACAATTTATCACCATAAATTGGAGCCGACCCCGAACGACGGCGGGTGCGCAATTATGTCCGAAAGGGGGGGGGGGGGGGGCAAACAGTAGAATCATATTGAAACCCGTGCTGGAATCGAACATTGTATATCTGTCTGTTGGCCAGTACCGGCCGTGTGGAGTTTGGTGAGTGTTTTTTACCTTGACACTCTGTTCCGGGATAGCTGTAGGCCGTTACAGCCACCCGTGCGAGTGGTGGGTCAAGCAAATCGATCGCATGATCGATGGAATGACCACTAAGTGGAATGGTACCTGGCAGGAGAATCGGGCACACAATCGGGTGAAGTGGAGTAGAGAAGTGGTTTTTTTCGCACCCCAAACGCAGCCGGTGGTCCTGCCCGGGTGGTTGGTGGTTTGGGTCGCGTGCGTGCATCAGTTCGGTGGGTTCGGCGGGGCGATCGTGTGAAAGATAGTGGACGACGGCAAAGCCGATCGACAGACAATGGGCCTGACTGATGTGATAAGTGATTGAGATTTATTATTAGACGGGTTCGGACTGTTTCTGGCAGCAGGATTTGGGAGGCAGTGGAGCTTTTCGAGACCAAATGGACACCGCTATCTTGTGGTTCAAAATGCCGCTTGGCCCGTGGCGGTGCCACATTGTACCGCATTGCAATTTTTCACCTAACTAACAGAACATAATTAGTGCGATGATCGAACGCTTTCTCAAAACGGCGTTTGATTTATTTCATCTGAGCGCTTCTTCTTCCGATGGGAGGTAAAAGTCTTGCTGCGGCCGTTTGAAAATTATACACCAATCAACAATCACAATGGTAGATAAATTTCCACTCCCATTGCAATTATTCAAATTAATCTACCGTTTCGCTGCACTTTCGCGTTTGCTCTAATTTTGAGTCACCCCACACCTTTTCGGACCGCTTTGAGGCGCACCGCGCAAGAGACACCATACCATCGGTTCTGACGCTGTCTGTCGAAATGGTGCTGTGTCGCTTCGCTGAACTGGCTCACAGTCGTCTTCAGCAATCGTCACCTCAAAAATCGTCCACCGTAACGATCGCCACTTTTCACACAGGATGGCACGGGCGGTGAACCGGCCGAAAGGAAACAACGCCAGTGCTGTCGCCATCGCGTTGGAAAAAGCTTCCTGTAAGTTGTTGATTTCCAACTCGCCCTCCTACAACCTCCCGAGCACAGTTGCTTTCAAAGACAAAGCTTTACTCTTAGGAGAGGGAATCACACACAACACACACAACACAAAAAAATAACAAGCGTCCGAAACATAACCTTCTAGACATTTGGAGAAGTGGAAACGCAACTCAACCTAAAAAAAAAACACTGCCACCCTCTCACAACAAAACCCACACAGAGTGGCCAGGCATAAATCCCGAACCTTTCTCGAGCTGTCAGCCGGCGATTAAGACGGGCGCGGCATTTTATGGAGCCTCACCTCATTTTCGCTGGCTGTGGGAAGGGGAGGGGGAAATGGTTGGACTTAAACCACTGCTACCACCTGCCGCCTTTCTCTTTCCTTCTCGTCCCCACCAGAGGTGTCTTGGCAATGATTGTAACGGGCATTCGCGACAAAAGCACCTCCTACAGCCCCTCAATTTCAGAAACCCTGGGCTTCGTCTTAGGACCAGGCTGCGCGCAAATAAGTTGTCACTGTGTGCGAGCGGCTCGTGATTTGTGCGCACGATTCGGTCAAGTGAGTTTTGGGATGTTTCCACTCGTACGCAAAATGGGGTTGATTTAATTTTTTCCACCTTCTATCTGCCGCTCGCTTGATGTGGGTAGGAGAGCAAGATATCGGGTGGGAAATATAACTAAAAGCGTAAGTTTTACACACGATACTGATGGTGCGGGTTTCTTTCGGATTTTCCACTCGGTTTGGCACTTCAGCCGTTCAGCATGGGAATATCTTACCCAAAAATAAAGGGCAATACAAAAAAAGCAACCTGGTCATTGAGTACGCCTGCGCCAATCGTGTTAGGATGAGCTCGGTTCGCCGAGCAGGAGAAAGGAAGCTCGCAATCGGGTCCATTTGCATTCGCTGGCTGTGGGCTGTTGCAGGCGTCTTAAGGTTCCCACTTTTTATCTGTTTGTGTGTGTGTGTGTGTGTGTTTGGTGCGGTACACTTTAAAGCGAAGCATTATGTTAATGCCTCCGCCCGTTTTACACTCATTTGTACGTTTTGTTTGGTATCGTTTGATTTCATAAACAGACCATTTTCATCAATCGCAATCGCGCGCCACGGGAACCGGGAAAATGGGGATCGTACATCACGGTAGTGATGATTTGTGACAAACTGTGACGAGTGGGGATTCCGGGAAGCTATCTAGCTCTCCATCTAACGGGTAGTTTAGATTAGACGAAATGGAATCTATTTACAAATCGTGCGTGGGAAGTGTTGATTATTTGAATGAGGAGTTTAAAAAATTAGAAATTGTCCTGAACAATATGCCCAAACGCGTTGATTTTATGGTCGCTATTTTTCTTCTTCTCGCGAGTGCAACCATTCATTGCGATACATTCCAATTAAAGTGCAATAAAACTTAGCTGCTTGCGTATTTGCAAATTCTGCTTGCTTATTCCATTAAAACGACGATCAAAAGTAACAGCAACAATTAGTTGTGCTTGCCTAGCACTGCTGTTCAGTTTTAATTAGAGAGAACGTAGCTTTGTCCTTTCGCAAACGCTGCTTGACAAGATCTTAATGCACGGTTGAAGCGCATTCTACATTGCGAACTGTGTGCTGTGAAGCTTTTCAAGCATCCTGATACGGTAAATTCAAATTGCAGTCAATAAATGCACTCTTCCGGAAGCAAAAACAAAAAAAAA